>CM002482.1:4665513-4675661 GCA_000325765.3 Leersia perrieri | reverse complement strand
GAAAACACACGAAATTCATTGTGTAGCAATATTTGTTCAAATATATAATAAGTAAATCTAACATAGAACATATACACCTTTGGTTGATGAATATATAAGGTGGTCATGCTCATATCTAAGCTAGTTATGTCCTCATCTGGAAAATTTGTAAGAATGGAACTATACCGATAAATTATATTTACTTGCATGCATTACAGTCTATGCCGGGGTAAACATAATAATCAAGTGTAGGTTGACACACAAGCTCAGCTTTTGCTAACTACTATATTCCTAAATTAGACTACATGTATATAGGTTAGTTAAGTTCCATCCTATACTTATAATACACAAGTGTAGTTTATCCTAACTAGTATTTATCATGTGGTCTGACCCCTCTACAATGCAATGTACCTCCCGATGCATCGCATAACTACCCCGGGTTGCCGAGTTCCTTACGACAACATGTCATAGCTATACAACCGAAGTGTGATACGAAGGTGTATCCAACCCTAGGAAAGTTCATGTAGGAATATGTACTACGGAGGGACTCTCGTACTGAGCTGTCACTTTCAGCGGCCTGCAAATCACCCACAGTACATACACCCCATGCTTAAACTACTACTCACTACTGTACAACTATGCTTTTGAAGTAGAGCAACTAAGTGCCGAACCCATGTCCCTAGGCTTAACCTAAGGAAACTATAAACCTAGTAATTAGACACTATACCAGCATCAATGCAAATCCAACAAGATGTATCCACATGAGTTATACTAATTAAGCGTAGACTAAACATGGCATTCATATTCTATGATTGGAATAAGATACCAGCTTGTATAAAGAAGACTACTATATTGATTATCGGAATGTCTTACAAGAAGAAGGAAAAGCTATAAAACTTTTCCAAATTCCCAATGCCTCTACTGGACTTAGAACTATACTAAACCTATTCCACCAGCTACTAATACTAACTTTATAGAGTAGCTTGAAACCTTGCTTTGGTGTGTGTTGGAGAGTATGTGTAATCCTCCTTTTATAGGCTCTCAATGGCAGCAGCTGGAATAGGAAATACGCCTGTACCCTTCACAACCGCCATTAGGAGAGCATCAGGTCCGTACACGTGGAAGGGCAAGGTGAGGCGGCGCCAATGTAAATGACGCCCATACCCTTCACAACCACCAGGCAGCCAGCCCACCAACCTCTCCTTTGTCTGGGTCTCTGACAGGTGGGCCCTTATGCCGGTTTGTGGTGCAATGGCGGTTTCCTTGGCCGTTGTCGGTGTTTTAGACCGACAATAAACTATATGGGGTTACGCACGAACTCAAAAGCTAGATGGTGACGGAACACAAGGATTTAAACTGGTTCAGGCCCTCCGATGGAGTAATAACCGTCATCCAGTCCGGAGGAAGTATTCCGCCGAGTTTGTATGATTGAATATGATGTATGGTGTGGTATGTTGGTGATTATTTTCGTACCCCTAGGGGCTCCCTCGGCCCCTCCTTATATAGGGAGAGGGGACCGAGTCATCTAGGAATCCTAACCCTAAACGGCTTAGGGTTTCCTTATCTGTTACAATATCTACCCAGCCGATTGCTGTGGAACACAAGGCAAGGCCCAACCGGGTGATTTATCTCTTTACATATATGAACTCTGAGTTATATACAACTCGGGATATGCCTTATCTCTTGGATCACGCCGTGAGAATCAAGGCACTGATGGGACGGGCCTCTTCGCCTTCCTTCTATTGATCTTCTAGAACATCCATTCTTCGTGGGCTAACAATGGTCCGATACCTGGTTCCCATATTCTCTGCAGTAGCCCCCGAGTCATTCACAGTCGAGTTGCTTCTTCTTCTTTTGTAATCTTCAAACCTTCAATCTTCCTTCATTCTTTCCCATCATCTCGCAAAGAGGCTGTGAAGAGCTCCACCATAAAATCCAGAGAAAATATTGGTGCGCCGAGTGGCGCACCTATTAGGTGTAGCCCCCAACTCTAGAATTAGTTGGGAAAAACAACTAAACTAGAGTCTATTTGAGGCAGATAGAACCCTTGGAGCTTAGCATCGATCATTTTGAATGATAGGCCAGAAGCTGTAGCATGATACGCATAGCTGTTGCCAAATGCGATTTTTAGTCGGATAGATATACATAGATATACATCTTATCCTGATATTTATCAGGACTCATAACTTAGCATCAATCACCCAGTTAATCTGGATAATAGGCCAGAGGCTTTAATCTCACTATTAGGCCTATAGCCGAGTGATTAGAGTAGTAATAATTTGCACCTTAATTTTAATAAGGATAAGCAAACCCTTAATTAGGTCGCTACTCTCTTCAGTCTCACATTGTGAGCAACTCCGAGTAAATCGCATGTGATTTTCCATCACCTAAAGGCACAAAAGGCATGCTTGAAATTTACCGGGCTATATCAAGGTTCAGCTTAGCATCAATCACAAGAATTAGCATTCCCGACTGATAGGCCAGAGGCTCATCAATCTAAAATAATCCAACTATCTAGTTTTTATAGCAGTCGGCTGCTCTCTTAGTAAACGAATCCTCAAATCTTCTAAGCACGATTTTTAATCCACGACTCAAACAACAAAATCAAACTCCTTACGGCAATCCGAGTGTCCAATCTGAATCTTTCTCTGCCGACTGATTACTGTGGTAACCCTTGAACTTCCTTATAACGGCTCTAAACTGACGCCGTTAAACCCGAAGTCTGTTTAACCAAACTGCGAAAATCATGGATCTGACAGATGTCTCGGGGCGTCAGTTTTTCCCTTTACCTCTTCGTCTTCTCCGTTGAGATTCAACACTGTGCGCCATTGCCTTCGTCTTCTCCGTTGAGATTCAACACTGTGCGCCATTTCCTTCGAGCTCCCAATCCATTTTCGCTCCCACGATTCGCATTGCTCCTCAACCCTTCCCCAACCTCCAGAAATCTTCCACCACCAAGCCCCAACCGACGCTATGGCTAGCGCAGGGAGCTCCAAGGCCGCCGCCGATGTATCCATCAGCGATATCTCCGGGTGGCCTCCAAACTCAATCGATGAGGGGAAGCTAAACTCTTTGGTGAAGGAGGGCGTTCTTCATCGTCGAGATTCAACGCTGTGAGCCATTGCCTCCGAGCTCTCGATCCATTTTCGCTCCCACGATTCGCATTGCTCCTCAACCTTCCCCAACCTCCAGAAATCTTCCTCCACCAAGCCCCAACCGACGCTATGGCTAGCGCAGTGAGCTCCAAGGCCATCGCCGATGTATCCATCAGCGATGCCTTAGGGTGGCCTCCAAGCTCAATCGATGAGGGGAAGCTAAACTCTTTGGTGAAGGAGCGCGTTCTTCATCGTCGAGAGGTAGTTGCTTGGCGCCCTGCTCGTTTTGATATTTTTCCCTCGCCCAACGTCGGCGAGGCAGTTGTTTTCACCCCCTTTTTCTTCCGGGGTTTCTTTCTTCCTGCCCACCCCTTCCTCAGGGGGTTGCTTGCTTTCTATGGGATTAAGATTCGCCATCTTAATCCCAACTCCATTCTGCATCTCTATCTTCATCCATGTGTGCGAGACCTTCATGGGCATCTTTCCCCATTTCAACCTCTTTCGCGCTCTGTTCTTCTTAAAACCTCACTCCAGCCATGCAAATATCTCCAATGTTGGTGGAACCGGATTCCAATGCCATTCCACTAGCAAATATTTTGATGTCTTTCAACACCTCCAACAAAGGCTGGCATGACGAGTGGTTCTACTATCTGGATGCCAAGAAATCACTCGGCGAGTACTCCTCCGAGTACCGCACTCCCTGCGACTCCTGGAAGGCCAAGCTTACCAAGGAGGAGTTGTTAGAAGTCGCCCCTCTAATGAAGAAAATTGCCGAATTGAAGCAGAGTGGGCTGACTGGTATCTGGGTGGCTCGCCATTTCTTGAAATACTGGACAAATCCTCTCAAAGAGCGAGTTCACCCAACCTTTGAGTACACGGGTCACCACGACCCCACCAGGGAGTCGGAGGTCGACCTGGAAGAAACAGAAGTCGGCAACAAGCTTCAAGCACTGTTCTCCGATGGCGTCGACATTCCCACTGAGAAGAACAAACCTCGGTGCAGGTCCTTCCACATCTACAGGCCAGCTCCTCGGGTATATATCTTCATCAATGTTGTATATAATTTCTCCAATTGTTGAGTATTAATTGTTGTACTTATCTTCGGGAAAATTATCAGCTTGACTCTAGGCCTCCGAGTGTCGTCAACTTTGCCAGGCCCGCTCAAGCCTCCAGGCCAGACGGCCCAACCGTTCACTTCTTCGACGAACTCGAAAATGTTGAGGAAGAGGCAGCCGAGGCTGCTACCGCTGCGACTTCGGTCCATGCCGACTCCCTCCAAGGGAGGAAATGCAAGCTGAGCGTCACCAGCGACTTGGACAACGAGGCGGCTGATCAGTCAGCTCCAGCCCCTCGCCTATCTTCTCCTCCACCACCTCCAACGCCCAAGGTAAGGCCATTTTCGCCTCGCCTGGCTAAATGCAGGTTTTGAATGTCTCCACTGTGTAAGTCTTCTTCCCTTCATCATAGCTTTGGTTTGCATACTTGAATCCCCAGATTCTTTCTAACCATGATTACTCAATGCAGTAAACTCAACACCAGTTTTACTGGTAAAGACGACGACATTCCATCACAGTCCCCGACTACTTTAGTAGTCAAGAAGCCCGTGGCTGTGCCGACCGATTCTCAGTCGGAGTTGGTGGAGGAAGAAGCTCCGTCAACTACTCTGCCTCCATCTCCTCAAGCCACCGTCATGGACATCTATCCTGCCACGACCCAAATTGCCACTTCCTCTGCCATTATTCCAACTGGTATGTTTCCTATCATTTATTTAACTCCAGCCGAGTAATTTTCTCTCTCGATTCTTGATTGATCCCAAAAATTCTTGTCTTTAGTTCATATCACCCCATCTACCACTGCTTCCATCGCCCTAACTGCTATTTCTCAAGCCATTCCTTCCTTAGCCTTGGCACTCACGACAACCGTCGATGTGCCGAGTGCTGATAAGGGGAAGCAGGTTCAAGGCTCGCCTGCAGCCATTGAGCCAAGTGTTGGATCTGACAGTGAGAAAACTGTCAGTGATGAGGTGAACTTAAGCTCTTTTCCTCTAATTCCAATTTCTCTATACATGGCTCCGGTTTTATCTTTTGAATCTTAATCTCTTAGATCATCGGGTGGCGATATGACCCAAATCCTGATCAGGTCGCACTCATGGATCGAATTGAAGATCAAAAGAACATGACGCGACTAATCCAACTAATGTCCGAGTCCTCAGACCTTGTCCTGGTGAGTGATATGTCGCAAAAGTCTTTTCATCCATAATCTGCCTGTTGTCTTCACATACACTTTCTTTTCCAGAAAGTTGTCAAGAACTCCAACACCAAAGATACCCTCCTGTCAGTTCTGGCCCCCTTAGTCGAGGAGGGCGAAAACGTCAAGGACAAGCTGGCTATCTTGAAAGTTGAGATGGATAAAAGCAAAAACTCCGAGCAAAACTTCAAAGATTCGCTTGGAGGTTAATTTTTGATTCATCCATCAATTTTATCCAGCCCATGAGCACTTGTCTTCATATCCTGAAACTTATTATCACAGCCATTGCTGGTCCCGATCCTGCTGTCGTGGAGGCCAAGAAACAAGCTGAGGAACAAGTGCTGAAACTCCAAGCTGAATTGACTCTGCTCCAAGGCAATAATGAAGGTAATTTACTGCTCTTTCATGCAGAGTGCTCTATGTATCTTCAAGTTTTGTGAACATCTTTATCTTCATTAGAACTCATCAAGGAGAAAAACTTGGCCGAGAGGAAACTAGCTTATGCAATAGTCTTGAATGTGAAATCACACAAGCAAGCCAACTACTACAAGGACAAGTTTGAGTCCCTCTTGAAGAAACATGAAGGTAAGTCCCTTTAACTTGATCACTCAGCTCAACTCTTGTTCATCAGACTAATCTCTCTCGCAATTCACTATGTAGACCTGAAGAAAAAAACCGCCTAAGAACTCAGCGCCATGAAGGCCAAGCATAATGAAGAATTCTTGAAGATGAAGACTGAGCTGGAGGAAGCCAAGAGAATGAATGCTGAGCTCTGCCAAGCTGCAGAGCCCATTCTTGACAATCTTCACGCAGCCATTGCTGAGTCCAATATTTCAAGCCTCCAGTCAGTAATTGGGCACCTCCAGTCGGCTCCCGCAAGGCTCAAGAAGATCATCCTTGAGAGCGCCAGTGTCACCTGTGGTCAAACCTTGGCAGTGATTAAATCACTGTATCCCAGGCTTGATCTCGATCCAATTACCTTAGGATATGCAGAAGGGACAACCGACGAGAAGGCTCTATAACTTCTTGATGAGGTAGACGGTATGGCACATATTATGGCCAAAGATGCTATGTACCATGATGAAGAAAACAGTAGCGAGTAGAACTCAGTAGGTTCTTATCAGAAACAATCATTTGTATAATATTTGAATGTTTCCACTGTTTATGAAACCTTTTTCTCTTTTACCAAGTCGCATATTACTAAACTCACTTTAAGGCCATACATTTAAACACTCATCATCAATAATCAAATGAGCTTCACGATCTGGAAAGTGATTTAAATAACATGAGTCGGCAAAGATATTTTTGTTATTCCTTATATTTAAACACTCATCCCGACTAGTTCTTGAGTATAGGAATCCGGCTAAAGCAATCAAAGCCCCTTTGCATACCAAACAAGAACATCAGTAAATAGAGCTTCATAATTAGGCATGAAAATATTCTGACTTTATTAAAGACAGAGTATATAAGATACATATAGCCCCCGACTGACTACTTGAGTAGCAAAGGTACTCGACGCAGGCAGTCGCTAAGGAGAAAATTTAAAAAAGGCTAAGTGTAGAAGGGACGTAGCTGCTCTATATTCCAAGAGTTGTCTACCAAAGATCCATCTTTGCGCTTGAGGCGATAAGCACCTGGCCTTGTTACTTTAGCAATGATGAACGGGTCCTCCCAGATTGGAGATAGCTTATGTCTGTTCTGGGTAGTTTGAATTTTTCTCAAGACTAAATCACCCACTAGAAAAGCTCGACCACGTACATTGCGATTGTGGTAACGACATAGGCCTTGTTGGTACGTAGCTGACTGAAGTACTGCGATATCGCGCGTTTCCTCCAGTCGGTCAATATCATCCAGTCTGCCTTCTTCGGAGCTGGACTCGTCATATGTTTGAACTCGTAATGACTTCTGACCAACTTTAGTCGGCAGCATAGCTTCCGCACCATAGACGAGAAAAAACAATGTGCATCCTGTCGCTCGACTTGGCGTGGTTTGCAAGGACCACAAAACAGACGGCAACTCTTGCACCCACTTGCCCGTATAAAGGCTTGAGTCGATTAAAGATCCTAGGCTTAATGCCCTAAAGAACCATGCCATTAGCTCGCTCCACTTGCCCATTGCTACACGGATGTGCAACAGAGGCAAAACAAATCTTGATTCCAAAGTCGTCGCAGAAGTCCTTGAAGAGATCACTTGTAAACTGAGTGTCATTATCAGTGATTATCCGGTTAGGTATGCCAAAACGATAGACAATACTGAGGATGATGTCCTTAGCTCGTTGGGCTGTAATCTTGGGCACCGGTTTTGCTTTAATCCATGTCGTAAACTTGTCCACTGCCACAAAAAGATGAGTGAATCCACCCGGGGCTTTTTTGAAGGGACCGACTAAATTCAGTCCCCAAACTGCAAAGGGCCAAGATAATGGTATTGTTTGTAGTTCCTAAGCTGGAACATGAACTTGTCGGCCGAAAAACTGGCTGCCCTCGCAAGTCTTGACGACCTTCTCCGTGTCGTTGATAGCAATCGACCAGTAGAATCCCTGACGAAATGCCTTGCGCACTATAGTTTTTGCACCGGCATGGTTACCACATATACCCGAGTGAATCTCATGTAGTATTAGACGTCCTTCGTCGATGCTGATGCACTTTATGAGTACTCCATTAGCTGCCCTCTTCATCAGTTCACCTTCACGAATTGTATAAACCCTGCTCATTCGTTCAATCTTCTCAGCCTTGGCCTTGTCAACCGGCAACTCATCCGCTGATAAGAAACGGAAAAATTGGGTTCCTCCAATCATCCTGAAGATAGGCTACAACTAATTGGCCTGGCTACTCAGTAGTCAGATTTTTGGAGGGCCCGGTAGCCGACTGATCCAAAGACTCGGTCACCTGCTCTTTTCTCTTGACAGTTGGCTCATGGAGATACTGAATGAATATGTCATCAGGAACTGTTAGTCGATAAGAGCCCAAGTTAGCCAAGTAGTCAGCCGCCTCGTTGTAATCACGAAGAATATGACTTAGCTCGAGTCCTTCAAATTTTCCTTCCAGTCGGCGCACTTCTTGATAGTAGGCCATCATGTTCTCGTCCTGGTAATTCCATTCCTTCATAACTTGATTGATCACCAGTAATGAATCGCCATATACGAAAAGGCGCTTGATATTCAACGATACCGCTAGTCGCAGTCCATGGATCAAGGCTTCGTACTCGGCGGCATTGTGCGATGCCTTGAAAAGTATTTGCAACACGTATCTAAACCTCTCTTTCTTGGGGGAAACAAGGACTACGCCAGCTCCTGCTCTAGAAACGCGTAAAGACCCATCGAAGTACATTGTCCAGTACTCAATGTCCTTGGGCGAAGTCACTGTTTGGGCTTCAGTCCACTCGGTGACGAAATGAACCAAAGCTTGCGATTTGATCGAAACCCTAGGTTTAAAGATCAAGTCAAAGGGCATCAGTTCCATGGCCCATTTTGCAATATGACCAGTTGCCTTGCGGTTGTGTAAAACATCCCCCAAGGGGAAAGATGAAACTGGATGCGACTAGAAGTAATGCACCAACTTGCGTACTGTAATGAATACTCCGTATAACAGCTTCTGGATCTGAGGATATCGAGTTTTTGACTATGCCAATACCTCACTAACGAAGTAGACTAGTCGTTGCACTTTGTGCGTCTTGCCTTCTTTGTCCCATTCAACTACTAGTACTGAGCTGACTACTTGTGGAGTCGCCGAGACGTACATCAGTAAAGGTTCTTGGGGCATTGGTGTGGCGAGCATTGAAGCAGTCGTCAAAAATTGTTTGAAGTCAGCTCTAGCCTTTTGAGCTTCTGGAGTCCACTCAAACTTGTCAGCCTTCTTCAATAATTTGAAAAAGGGCATGCCACGTTCTCCCAGCCGAGAGATGAAGCGATTGAGCGTGGCCATGCATCGAGTCAACTTCTGTACCTTAGTCAATCACTCGGGGATTCCATATCTAGGATAGCCTTGATCTTGTCAAGGTTGCCATCAATTCCTCTGTGTGAGATAATAAAACTAAGTAACTTTCCCGTTGGTACTCCAAAAACACACTTTTCAGGATTTAATTTCATCCTGTAGGCTCGAATATTGTTGAATGTTTCTTGTAAGTCGGCGATTAAGTCGTCCCTCTGCTGAGTCTTGATGACTACATCGTTGACATAAGCTTCCACATTACGCCCGATCTAAATTTGTAGGCACTTCTGGATCAAACGTTGATACGTGGCTCCAGCGTTCTTCAACCCAAACGGCATCGTGATGTAGAAGCAATAAGCTCCAAAGGGAATTATGAAAGAGGTCTTCAAGCAGTCCTCCTCTTTCAAACTGATTTGATGATAGCCAGAGCAACAGTCAAGAAAAACTCAACAACTCGCATCCCGCAGTCGAATTCACCACTAGGTCAATCCGTGGAAGTCCGAAAGGATCCTTTGGGCAAGCCTTGTTGAGGTCCATGTAATCAACGCACATTCTCCACTATCTCGTCTTCTTTTGTATGAGTACTGGATTGGCCAGCTGATGCGGACACGCCTACGATGCCCAAAGTATTTGTTTGATCTTTCACGATACCAAACAGCAGAACAAAAAGAAACTGATGATTATACTTTAAAACTGCGTCCTGATTTGTTCAATCGAGCATCAATTTAATCTCAAGTAAATCTGACAGACAAAATAGTATTGATGGCTAATACTTTAACAAAACTCACACGTTAATCCAATCAGATGTCCACAACTAGCAACTGTATATATGTGTGTGTATGAGCAGAACATGCATGAACTCGAGATCAATCGGATTGCCAAACAAAAAAGCAGTAGCAAT
>CM002482.1:4649004-4661121 GCA_000325765.3 Leersia perrieri | reverse complement strand
TAGTCATGCTCATATCTAAGCTAGTTATGTCCTCATCAGGACGACCGAGGATTGCATGGTAAGCTGTTGTTCTCTATTCTGAAATTGTCCTTCATGCCGAACGTGACTGGTAACGAGATTCGTCCGAGTGGAGTTGCCGACATTCTAGGAATGACTCCATGGAAAGGGGCATAACTCGGATTGATCTCGAATCTTGGGATCTTCATGGCTTCAAAGGTCTTGGCAAAGATGATATTGAGCGCGTTGCCTCCTTCAATGAGGACACGCTTGAGGCGAGTCCCAAGCACCACTGGGTCAAGAACCAGTGGGTATCATCCTGGGTGCACTACTCGGTCCGGGTGGTCAGCGCAATCAAATGTAATCGAAATTTCTGACCAACGAAGGTAGTTAGGCACGCTTGGGGCTGCCATGTTGATTTCTCGATCTGTAAGCTTCTGCTTGCGCTTGGGCTCGTAGCCTTGGGGGCCGCCGAAGATATGGTTGAGTTGCTGAGTAGAGCGTTGGAAGCCTGGAGGCACGTCATCGTTATCCTTTTCCTTGCCCTTGTCTCTTCCAGAACCTTTTGGCGCATCCACCGGCTTCAGCCCTTTGATTTGTTGCTCGATGTATTTCTTGAGCATGTAGAAGTCTTTCGCCGAGTGGTTACTGTTCGGATGATATGGACACTTTTCGGCCAATTCTTGCTCGTAGTCTAAGATCTTGAAACGGCGCTGGTGACTGAAATGATCAGTCGCGGCAACAAGTTCCTCAGGACGACGCTTCCGCTCTGATGAATGATTAGCGTCCTTGTGGTCCTTAGAAGATTTTTCCTCCTTCTTCTTTTCTCTCGACGTAAATGCCGGCTGCTTCTCTCCGTGGACTGCTCGAACGGCTTTGGCTGATGTTGCATACTTATTAGCCATCTCAAATAGTCAGCTAACAGTGTGGGCCGGCTTGCGAGTGAACTTGTGGATGAATTCCACGTCTCTAACTCCTTTCCTGAAAGATGCGATGATGATCTCATCCTTAACATCAGGGATCTTGTTCCTGGCTTGCGAGAACCTTTTGATGTAGTCTTTAAGGGACTCGCTAGGCCCCTGCTGGAATTGCAAAAGATCATATTGATCCTCGGGGCGTTCATAAGTACCATGGAAGTTGGCAATGAAGAGCTCCCGTAACTCGGTCCAGGATCCGATTGACTTACGAGGTAAACCAGTGAGCCAATTGCGGGCTGAGTCCGATAACGCTACTGGGAGGTAATTAGCCATCACTCTGTTGTCTCCTCCTGCAGCTCGTATTGCCAAGGTATAAACTTCTCGATCCCTGTGGGCTTGAATCCCGCTGGCCATGTGACCTGTCAGAGATCAGAGGTGAAGGCTAGGACGCCTTCATCAAAATCATCAAAAGGCGAGATGCCGAGTTGTCGGTGATGATGTTCGTTCCACCGTTGATCTGAATCCTGTCGCTCGCGTCTCTTGTTGTTGATGACGTGCCGGAGGTCATGGTGAATAAGATCACAAGCGTCCGAGTGAGGCTGGCGAAGATAACGGTCATGGTCTTGCCGTAACCTCTCGCATTCCTGATCCAATCAGCGCCGCTCCTCATTGTTCCTTCGCTATTCTTCTTCAAGTATCATGAGGTTCCTCTCTCGCTCCGCTCTTCGACTCGGGGTGGTGACTGAGTAACCTGGTGATGCAGATGTTCGGCCGAGTGATAATTTAGAAGGCTCTCGGCGTCGAGGGGGTGGACTTGTCTTCGAGGTTGACTCAGCAACTGCCTGGTTGTGATGTTGAACCCCTATTGCCAAAACGAGAGCTACAGGGTAAGTGATGCCGCAGCTGGTACATGTTCCATGAGGGTAGTCAATAGTGTTTGAGCAGCTGCTATGTTCTGTTGCGGAGTAGCAAAGACTTGTTCCCCCTCATGAATCATGCT
Organism: Leersia perrieri; assembly: GCA_000325765.3. NCBI lineage: Eukaryota > Viridiplantae > Streptophyta > Magnoliopsida > Poales > Poaceae > Leersia > Leersia perrieri. The sequence continues at coordinate 4,659,207 of CM002482.1, read as the reverse complement.
GCGTCGCTACTGCATTCGCCTGCCTAAGCTGGCGAGTCACCGAGCCGCGTCCTCTTTGGGTACGAGTTTCCTCCTCAGGAAGTCATTGAGCTTCTGCTTCTTCGAGCTCTTTCCATCGTCGTTCATCCTTAGCCCTTGCCTCTTCCAGCTGCTGCTGTGCTTGCTCGAGGTCACGAGCTTGTCGTTCGATGTCCGCTACCCATTGGGCGAGTTGTTCTGCAGTCAGTGGTACATCTGTGACTTCAGCCATGAAAATCCCATGTGACGGGGAAAAGCTACTAGAACTACTCTGCTCGAGGTCATCGAACTGAATTGATTCGTCGAGAAAAGCTACTTGGCGGTCCTCTCCCTCTCTGTACGCCACCGAGTTCCCAAAATCTGAGTCATCATTACTCGGATCTCGTGCACTTGACCACTGGTAACGATAGGCATAGAGATCTGCTCTAAAGAGCATTGCCTCGAGTGATGCTAGTGGCTTCTTGTACCTGTCCTTCTTGAACTCCAGATCTCTGCATCCTCTGAAGAATGCATCCATGGCCTGGTTATTGGTTAAAGCCGGCTTGTCCTCCATGATTGCGTTGAAGCGTCAAAGGTAAACATGAAAAGGCTCCTCAACCCCTTGAAGCAGTTGGACCAACTCTTGGTTGGGTGTTAGTGCCAGTCGAGGGGTTTTCTGCTTCTGCATCCAAACCTTCTTGCGGAGTGGTGACTGATGTCCTTCACTTGGCGCTGGGGCTTGTTCCCTTCGTTGCTTGTATGCTTCCTTGCGTTCACGGTTTTCAAGTTCCGCGTCCTCCCGCAGACTTCTCTGCATGGCAACGATGAGGCTATCCTCCTTTCTTGGCTCCGAGTACTGAATTCCCGGGGCTCCGTGGATGTTGGCCAACTATATCAGGTCTTTGATGTTCTTGGGCTTATAGCGATACCACAGTCGGATCATATCCTGGTTTGTGAGGCCATGATAGAACATGGACAGGGCTAACTGGTCCGAAATAGGCTCCACTTGATCGAGTGCTTGTATAAAGCGCCGAGTGAATCTGCCGAAAGATTCTCCTGGCTCCTGAGATAACTCGTCGTAAAGGCGATACGCTCTAGGGTTGTTGGTGGTGTTGAAGACCGGACTCCGAGGCGTCTAGGTTGGAATAATCTTGGAAGGTTGATTCCGTGTTGATGTAGACCCATGTTGCTGAGACCAAGTCGGAGTCGACTCTAGACCAGCAGTCAGAGTCGGAGTCGCCTTGTGTGTCGGATCCAGAGGTCGAAGTCAACTCCGGTTCCAACGTCTCAATCTCCATCGTCTTGCTTGTCGATCTGCGTGACAGCTTGACGCCTAGCGGATCGACTCTGCTTTTTTGGCATGGGCTAGTAGCATGCCGTAATCTTGATGGTGCCATCATCGACTTGAGAAATCACGTGACTCAAGAGGTGAGTCCTCTTCTTAGCGATGTTGGGAAGGCCCATTGGAAGGGTGAAGGCATCAGACAGGTTGATCTCCTCCGCCCGAGTCCTGAGTTCTCCATTGGAGTCGGCGACGAAGCTGAAGGAGCCGAATCGAAATTCCGTCCTTGGTGGGACGATCGATCCGGCTAGTGCGGGTGTTGACGAAGATGCCATCTAGCTTTTCGACGAGAAATCCTGCGAATTCCCCCTACCTGGCACGCCAACTGTTGGTGTTTTGGACCGGCAATAAACTATATGGGGCTACGCACGAACTCGAAAGCTAGATGGTGACGGAACACAAGGATTTATACTGGTTCAAGCCCTCCGATGGGGTAATAACCGTAATCCAGTCCAGATGAAGTATTTCGCCGAGTTTGTATGTGGAATATGATGTATGGTGTGGTATGTTGGTGATTGTTTTTGTACCCCTAGGGGCTCCCTCGACCCCTCCTTATATAGGGAGAGGGGACCGAGTCATGAATCCTAACCCTAAACGGCTTAGGGTTTCCCTATCTGTTACAATATCTACTCGGCCGATTGCCGTGGAATACAAGGCAAGGCCCAACCGGGTGATTTATCTCTTTACATATATGAACTCTGAGTTACATATGACTCAGGATATGCCTTATCTCTTGGATCACACCGTGGAAACAAGGCACTGATGGGCCGGGCCTCTTCGCCTGCCTTCTATTGATCTTCTAGAACATCCATTCTTCGTGGGCTAACAATGGTCCGAGTAGATACCCGGTTCTCATATTCTCCACAGCCGTTATCCCTGTCAGGTGAGCCCTCTTAGCTCCAAGATTTCTTGGAAGTGAGGTTTCCTCATTATCTTCTCCATTTTGTATTATTTTCCCTACAAGCAAATGTTTGCATGTACTAATTATTTCTTGGAAATAGTTTATTCTGAAATAAGTATGCATTGCCAGCATTGCTAGTTCTCCTCTACTTTAGTAATATTGACAATCGTAATTGGTCGATAACGACCGTCAACACCACCGTGCTTGCATTCCCTCCAACAAGGGGCCCCCGGTCGAGCGGGGCACCGTCAATCCCAAAGCCCAGGAAGTCGGTCGCGGACACAGGTCCCCAGCAGGAGAGCGACGCCCACGACGAGCTGGGAGCTGTCGTCCTAGGTTGCAGCCTCATGGCGGAAATAGGGTCCGTCCCAAAGACGGCCCGGCGAGTAGGTGCCCTCGGGATAGCCTACTGACGGGCACTATATCCCATGTCCGCACTACGGTTGCAGCCCGCACTTGCATGACTATCTCTTCCCCACCGCTGGAACCACGGACGGAAGCCAGCGAAGGTTGGGACTGAGCCATTTCGACGCTAACTGGCGCTCCTCTCCCTGCAGCACAGCGCCTCTAAAATAAGAAAATAAGAAGGGGGAAGATAAGGGCGAAAAGATGATGTACCCAGAAGCGCTACTGTCCAGGCGGAGTCCTTGGATTCCATGGGATTTTTTCCAACATCATGGCCAGCGGAGGTCGAAGAGTCCATGTCTGTAGTCGTCTCCATGCTCGCGGAAGTGCTAGTGCGCGTCTGATGTGCAGCCACGGACCGGAGCAGAATAGACATCAACAGGCTTGTATCACTCTTGGAGCGTTTGGAGCACCGGCTGCCTCCACGTGCTACCTTCCTCTTTCACATTAAAAGACCGAGAGCAACCAAGGTTAGCCTGCAAAGGACGATAACCTATACAGTGGTGTATATAAAATATTAGAAACGTGTAGTTCTTTAAAATCTTCCCTAGCAACGGCGCCAGAAATGCTTGTTGGTATTTCTTATCGTCATCCTTGGAAACAGAATTCGCAACGACGGCGACACGAAATAATCAATGGGTAATCTATAATTCACAGAATAAATCCGCAAGCGCACGGATGTACCATTGTAGCATTTCACCCGGAAGTATTCCAAGGTATCATATTTATTTAATCATAAGGGAAGATTTGTAAAGAACTAACCTTTCTAACATTATATTATACATCTGCATACGTTATAGTTCTAAGTAGGGGTAAGATAGATAATCTTGGGTAGAGTGACACAAGCAAAGGAACATGCTAACTCTATAATTAATCCAAATCTAGTCCTAGCAAAAGTAGTACAGATAAGTTCTATTTCTGTACTTCTATTATACAACATTCTAGCACATACTAACTAGTATACAACAGTGTAGTGCACCCTCCTTACAATGCAGCTATAGCTAAGCCTTAACCTAACTATGCCCTCCCGGTGCTTCACAAAGGTACTTCAGACTGTCGAGTTCCTTATAACAGTCCGTCCTAACCATCCAACCAGAGTTAAATGTGGAGGTGCATATAATTCCAGGAAATCTGATGTAGGAATATATACTGCGGGGTCGACACCCGTACTGAGCTATCACTATCAGCGGCCCGCATTCCCTCAAGAGTATATACGCCCAAATAATGGTAAGATCCTGCCTAGGCACCCATGTCTATGCTATCACTCCCTACTCTATAGCCTCGTGATTGAAGTAGACCATCTAGGTTCTAGATTAATAACTCTTGGTTCACCCTAAGCAGATTATTAACCCAGTTCCTAGACATTATTCCCGCACCAGTGCAAATCCCAGATAATGTAACTACACTAAGCATACTAATCATGTATAAACTAAGCAAAGTAGAACTTTACCCAAATTCCTCCGAAGGCTTCCTTCAATTAGAACTATTCTATTCCTACTTTACTTAGACTAATACTACAAGTAGAGAAGCTTGATTACTTGCTTTGGTGTGTGTTGGAGTGAAGAGAGTGATGCTCTGTTTATAGGCTCCAATGGCGGCAACTTCCAATGGGAAATGACCTTCTTGCCCTTGGTAACCGCCATCAGCATCCAACCAGCAGCTGCCACGAGCAAGGTCGGTGAGAGAGGCGGCAAGGCTAGTTCGGCCGGACCAGGCCAGCCTCCCACCGACCCCTCCTTTGTCTGGTGCACTGATAGGTGGGCCTTTATGACGGTTATTGGTGTGAAGACAGTTACTTCGACAGTTATCCTTGCCAGGTGTTCCTCTCATCCACAAGCTTACTTGGGAGTGAGGTTTTCTCCCCCTTATTTTCTCTATTTTATGTAATTTCCCTACAAGCAAATATTCTCCAAGTACAAGTGGAACTATATTAGTTTGAAATAAATATGCATTGCAAGCATATCATATTCTTCTTTATTTTAGTTAAATTAATGGTCGAAATGTTGCTATAACGACCGTCAACAAGGTCCAGCTATCACAGAGCGGGTGATGCGGAGCATGACAAACTCCTCTGTCAGGTCCCACATGCTCACTTGTGTCGCTACCCTCCAAAGCATCTGGTGCTGCAAGTCAAGATTCACAGCGTCTTCGTTGACCCCCGCTAGCCGACGGTAGGTGATCTCTTTGTTGGTAGAGTTCAACCCGCAGCTCGCCCCGACGTCAAGGTAGAACCAACACTAGGTCCACCCCGTAGGCCAGCCATCGAGGGCTGCCTGGGTCCAAAAGTACTCCACCAGGCCTGGGAGGACTTGGAAGTTGACAGAGGCGAAGGCGAGGGAGTTGGTCACTCCACCTTTGATGATCGGCTTTGGCTGGCAGCTGGTGGAGTGAAGGCTAGCGAAATGCTTGGCAGAGGCCCGAAGCCTGTCGACCCTCATGGCGTATTCATAGATGGCCAGACGGGCGACGACATTAGCAGTCAGCTAAGGGAGCTCTAGAGCATAGTGCTTGAGCACCCCCGCCACCAGTGGGGATACCGGGAGCCCACGAAAGCATCGCCGACGCAAAATGCATCTTTGTTGTCATTAACAAGGGGCGCTGGTCGCCCCTGGTGACCGGCAATCATCTCGAGCTGGTCGAGGTCGCTGCCAGCTGCACCCGTGCAGAGCGGCTCACACCGGTCATCTCCGGCGCCGGCGTTGCTAGTACCAGCATCACCACAACAAGGAGAGGGCTCGTCACTCCCGTGCACCATTGAGTTCGATGAGGTGAATTGATTCGAAGTTGAAACTAGAGCAAAGGGGAGGAAGAACGTGAGCAAGGGCAGCGAGATAGGGTCTCTCGCCGGTGCCCCACGCTTTGTAGGGACGAGCTGCCACACCTGCGCCGTCCGATGCGGCTACGGCACACTTACACCGTCCGATGCTTATGAGGCAGGCGACGGTCAAATGCGGCCCGTAGCGCCATCTAGGGCTCCGGAGCGTTGGATCATCGTGCTCCACATTCGACGGGATAGTGGCGGGTCGCAGCCGTGTCAAATCCGCAGGAGCACGGTAGTCAAGGCGGCAATTGACCATTCGGGAGTCGATACATGCGGAAGACCAAGAGGCATGACAGTCACTCTCCCCAAATGAATACGTGGCCCTCTACCCTAGGTAGGTTGAGGCCCCGAGGGGCTACTGTTGGGGGAGTTGCTCTGAATGGTACGGGTCGATCCCTTATGGATAGCCTAAGGAAGCTAGACAGAGCCATCCCCCACGGGAGATTGACCGAGGCAGCGTAGTGGCTCTGGAGGGCTACTCGACCTCCGGAGGCACTTGGGGCTCCGGAGCTACTTAGCTCTAGTCCCCTTTCCGAAGGCTAACAGAGCATGGAAGGCCTCGCTAGGGGCCCGGAGCCTATCCATGTCTTCGGAGGCCGCAGAGGCTTCGGAGACTACCTCGACGCTCACCACCACGCACAGAAGTTGGTGGAATAAATGCCCCAGGTTGACCTACCATGCCTGACACCACCCCATGGGCAGTGGTTCACCGCCTTTTACCCGGGGAGCCTGCTATGGACCGGGTAAAAGCTAGAGTCTACCAACAAATGCCCAGTTGACCGGGCTAAAGCCAAAAACTACGATCAATAACTCTATGGTCCAGGTAAAGCGTTGAAGCAACCTTGGGGCCCGTGGGCGACCAGGCAAAAGGAGGACGCCCTCAGGAAGGATCGACGCCTCCTTAAAGGGTACAGCCGTGTCTGCCCCATGGAGGGTGACCGAGCTACCCTGAGGCTGGCCCACTTATCAGTCTCACCCTGTCCTCGTAGCTCAGTAGGGACATTTATGTAATTTCCTTTTGCTAAATACCTGTATATATCATGTATATATCAGTAGGGTCATCTATGTAGCTCAATAGGGACATCTATGTAACAGTGAGACCTGTATTGTAAGGAGTGATATAGAGCATTCTCTGTACACTCGATAGAGTTGAATATACTGAAAGAAGACACTTGTTCAGACACACTCTAACATTTTTGCAGGCGGACGAGTTTGCCGACGCCCCTGCTGCCATTTTGCAGGCGGCTCCGATGTCGAGCCGCCTGCAAAAATGTTTGTTAAGTGCCCGGAAAAACCATTTTTGGCATAGTGATGGTAGTAATGATGGAACTACGTATATTGTTTGTTAATTTACTGGCTTTTTAATCAGTCAATTTATTGACTTTATATGGGTAATAAATAAATATTGAACTGCGTTTTTTTAAGATACAACTAGGGCCCGGGCGCCCGATTTTTTATCAAATTATCAAACGCCCACCCTGCTTGCCGCCTGCACTGAGCCCAGCATGCACCCTGCAGCCTGCAAGACTGCCATGAAGCCTGCAAGACTGCCACCACCGCATCGACGGCCACATGGCCAAGCCTGCCCACATGTAGTGCTGCACTATGTCTTTCTGTCCTAGTGTCGTCTCATCAACTTCAATTAACTTAGATAATGTTTTATTCCGAGTAAAATTTACATTCAATCTACTTAAGGTGCACTGATTCTACAATTAATCATAACAAGAATATCTCTCATCTAAAAAATATATCTAAATAATTGTTGACGCAAAATTCTGCCACCGGCCGCTGATTGTTGTTGACAGGTGCGTTGACCGATGGAGTTCTCCACGCTCAGACACACGAAGGCCTAGGAGATTTGCTTAGCTCCATTGCAGGTCCTAAACGTTGAGGTTGCGGGCGTGCCAGTCAGTTTGATCCTGCAACTGACAAGATGGTTGTAGTAGATCGCCAAGGAGTTGATCGGCTGTCGAGCCAATGGGATGAAGCACCTCCAGCTGATGTTGACGACAATAATCTAGGAGTTGATCAGCTGAATAGCCGATGTAATACGCTTGTTGCAGCTGATTGTGAATAGATTGTTGATAGCAATCGGCTGTACGTTAGACATAAATCCAAGTAAACAGATAAACAAGTGAGCTCAATAATAGTATCGGCTGTGAGTAAGATATAACATGGAAAAGCCGATACAATAGTTGGATCTAGTCACATGATAACTCATCGGCTAACCCTCCGATGAAACTACACATGCCGTCAGCCTATGCACCTAAACCGATCAGCTCTATAGTCTTAGCCTGAAGGATCGGACCTAACCGAGACAACTTGCGCCGAGACTATTGCTAACCAATCTAAGGGAACCAACTAACAGTTTGTATAGTGATGGATATAACAAATCTATTTAGAACAGCATTATGATTGTAGAGAAATATCGGCTAAGACAGAAGATCAGACCTAACCGAGACAGTTCCAACTAAACCGATGCATCTCGAAACACGGTGCAATTAGAAATAGAATTGAGATATCAAATAGGCAACGCCTACGTCAGTTGGATTGATTGGCGGAACTTCTTCACCGGAGGTCGGACCTAACCGATGCAGCCCAACTTGGTAGCGAGACTCCGAACTCGACTAATCTTACAAAGGTTTTAATGCGAACCTATGTAGCCCTGATAGAACAGTCGAGAACCCGTCAAGTAGGTTGTAAACCTAGCGGACTAGGGTGGTGATGCGCCGAAATTGTTGTATTTGATTGTGGAGCTAAAAAATGCAGGGACCCCTGGTAGACAATTTATACCCTTGGGTTTATTGAGTCCTAATACGATACTAGAGACAAAACTTTCCTAACAAGAAAAGGAAACAGATAAGTCCTAATAGGCTAGGAAAAGGAAACTAACAAACCTTTCTAATTACATAAGGAAATATTTAAAACATGCCTCATTACTAGATAGACTTAAACTGCCAATCCGCGGTGTTTACAACTCCTTCCTGATTTCGGCCTCTTCTTTCCATCGGCTTATTGCTTGACCGAATCCAGTAAAGAATCTACCAAATTTGGCGTTGACTTATCAATTTACCAAATTCCGGTGTCAACAATAATTAAGCGTTGTTTCAACTGTTGCGGAAATTTGTTTCATCACTTGATAGGAAATGTTGCAGCTTACCTCATGGAATGTTTTAGATGGATGCAACATTAGGAAATGTGTCTACAACATTAATAATCACATGATGAAACATTGATCCCCAATGTCTGAAACATCAAAAATATTTATGTGAAACACACAATATATTTGAAAAAGAACTTGAAACATTTTCTTGTCACATATGAAACATCGATTATTAACCGTTGAAACATATATCATTTTTATTAGAATATAAAGATTAATGGTAACATATAAGTGATATAGTTGGATCCTCAATACGATAAATAATGTAAAATATATTTAAAGATTTCTGAATAAATTGTTACATGCCAAAGAAAAAAAAAGAGAGGAGGCAGACAACTCTATCACGCAAGCTTTCCAAGGCATGATGCCCTTCTATTCGCTGTGGCTCATGGCAAGCCAGCACAAAAATACATAACTCATTGAAGCGACATCCAGTGGTGGAGCTCTGCGCTTTAGCTCGTTAAGGCTGGCTGGAGAGTGTAACATACGTGCGCGTCCGATTATTGCCTCAGCATCGGTCGCCGGAACTGGAGCATAACTGGTTCTCTATTTGATCCAAAACCCATGACATTTTACTTTGTAATCTTGTGCGCAGGACATTTTACTTTGTAGAATTAAAGTAATTTATGCATTGTTTTGTTGTTATTAGTTAAACCTTGGATTCCTGCATGCATGTAATAAGAATCGGTATACTTAAAACCGGTCTTATAGTTTAGCCGTTTTTCAGTTTTCCATTGGATTCGATCCAGCTGCGTCTGGTCATTGCTGTGATCCGAGATTTGTGTGCATGTAACAAACTCCTGATTGGAGAGGAATAAAAGGAGAAAACCAGAAAAGCTGCAAAGTATGACGCAACACCAAAAAAAACTCTGTTTCTGCTCTGTTCTTGTGCGTTCTCTGAAATATTCAGTTACTGTTCACGTCCCGGAACAATTTTCAGAAATCCACAGGTTGCGACTGAGAGCGAGTGTGAGTTCCTGATTCGTTTGTAGGGTGTTGCGGCTGACATTTGGTATCAGAGCGGTACCACGATCCGGGGAAGATGTCGTCGAGCGCCCGGGGTCGCTACAGGCCGCCGCCAAGGCGCGGCGATGGTGACGGGAGCAGCAGCAGCCACCATGGTGGGGCGGGCGCAGACGGCGCACTGGTGACTCATGTCCCGACGTCTAGGGACGGCGGTGTGGCTGCGCGTCTGCCGATGCTCACAAGGTCGAACTACCCTGAGTGGGCGATGCTGATGCGCGTGAGCCTCCAAGCACAGGGGCTGTGGGAGGCGATCGATCCGGGCTACACCGAGTATCGCGAAGATCAGGCGGCGCTCTCGGCGATCCTCCAAGCTGTGCCGCGCGAGATGTTGCGTGCACTGGCCAAGCACGACACGGCGAAGACGGCGTGGGTCGCCATCAAAACCATGCGTGTTGGTGTCTGATGTGGACTAGGGTTCCCAATCTTCCGAAAGGTTCGGATAATCAACAATTAGAGCGGAGTCGCAACACACGTCGATCCGGCTTCTTGAGCCCCGCAATCGCACCACCACGTTTCCTCTGGTTACCACCCGTGCCGGAACACAGATG
>CM002482.1:4617781-4648904 GCA_000325765.3 Leersia perrieri | reverse complement strand
CTTGAATATCCAACGGAGGTGTATTGTGTGCATCGGAAAGAGTGCTGTCCTCATCAGTGTCGACCGCGTGCGCGAGGCGAAGGAGCAGGGCTACCGTCAATAGTTTGAGTCGATGCGGTTCAAGGAGGAGACGCCGGAGGAGTTCCGAATGCGGCTCACTGCCGTTGTCGCCGACATCCACGACATGGGAGGCGCCATTGATGATCACTACATCAACAAGAAGTTGCTTCGCGTCATCCCCAAGCGGTACAAGCAGGTGGCGATCTCCATCGAGCAGCTCCTCGACATCCGCACCATGCCGATGGAGGAGCTTATCGGCCGGCTGTCGTCGATGGACGATCGTGCTGATGAAGAAGAAGAGCAAGCGAGCGGAAAGCTGTTCTTGACGGAGGAGCAATGGATGGCGCGGATGAAGCAGAGGGAGCAGGAGTCCTCCCGTGGCGGCGGTGGTCAGAAGAGCGCACATGGCAGTGCGAACTCACCAAAAGGGAAAAAAGTCACAGCTAGCAGCAGCAATGGCCATGACATGTCGAATGTAAAGTGTTTCAATTGCAACACGTATGGGCATTTTGCACGGCAGTGCAGGAAGCCCCGTCGACCACGGAAGGCGGAGGCCAACTTGATGCAAGGAGAAGAAGAACCAACCCTGCTGATGGCGCACATGGTCAGGTTGTCGCTGGCCGGTGAGGTGACACTTGGTCGAACGCCTGAGGTGCATGAGGTGCATCTCACTGAGAAGAGGGCAAGCTCAGTGGTGTTAGGCGATGAATGTGAGGAAGACAAGACCGACGAGGGGTTCCTAGATACGGGAGCCACAAACCACATGACCGGCGCACGCACGGCATTTTCTGAGCTCGACGCCAATGTTGTCGGCATGGTGAAATTTGGTGATGAATCGGTGGTTGAAATCCAAGGGCGGGAACAGTGGTGTTCCAATGTAAGAACGGCGACCACCGCATGCTGGAGGGTGTGTATTTCATCCCCAAGCTCCGCAAGAACATCATCAGCGTTGGCCGGCTCGACGCACGCGGCTACGACACCCACATTCGGCACGGTGTTCTCACACTGCGCGACCCTGACGATCTGCTGCTCGCGAAGGTAAAACGGTCACCGGGTTTTCTGTACATTCTTAAGCTGAACTTTTCAAGGGCAGTGTGTCTGGCAGCGACCGGCGGCGAGGCAGCGTGGCGGTGGCACGCACGGTTTGGTCATCTGAATTTCCAGGCGCTTTGGAGGTTGGCGCAGGGTGAGATGGTGCGTGGGCTCCCGGCGATCGATCACGTTGATCAGCTCTGCGACGCACGCCGTTCCCGGAGGTGGTGAAGTACAGAGCGCAGGCGGCGCTCGAACTTGTGCATGGCGACTTGTGCGGCCCAAGCACACCGGCGACGCCTGGAGGACGTAAATACTTCTTGCTGCTTGTTGATGACATGAATCGTTTTATGTGGATTCGGCTCCTCTCCGGCAAACATGAAGCAGCGACGGAGATCAAGAAATTTCAGGCCGGCGTCGAGGTGGAAAGCGGGCAGAAGCTGATGGCGTTGCGTACCGATCGTGGCGGGGAATTCACATCTGTGGAGTTCACTGAATATTGTGCTGATCGTGGGGTTTTCGGTTCTGTGGGACATGTGAAGACGACAAGGCCAAATTTGAGGAAACTGGATGATCGTGGTACGAGGATGATCTTCATAGGGTATGAGCAAGGCTCAAAAGCATACAGAATGTATGATCCAGTGGCGCGTCATGTGTGCGTGTCACGGGATGTGGTGTTCGATGAGATGGTGTTCTGGAGTTGGAGCATTCCAGAAGAAGAAGGTGATGTTGAAGATTTCTCGGTGGAGTACTTTGTTAGTCCCTCACCGATGAAAGTGATCCCTGTTACTGCAGTAGACGGTGGTAAAGTTGGTTCTGAGAACACTTCAGACCGGACGCCAACAACAACTCCTATGGGATCACCAGCTAGCCCTGGTTCACCAGTAAGCCCGATGTCAAGAGGTGAGATTGAATTCTGTACCCCCCAAGCCATGACAGTACCATGAGTGATGATGGACCTAGAAGGTACAGAACGGTGGCCAACATACTTGCCACTACAGCTCCAATGCCGGATTTCAGCTATGAAGATGATTGCCTGCTTGCAGTTGAAGAACCAACTAGTTTTTCAGAAGCAGAGAAGGAGGGCTATTGGAGAAAGGCAATGTTGGAGGAAATGAAATGCATTGAAGAAAACGGTACCTGGGAATTAGTTGATCTCCCTGATGGTCATCGACCCATTAGTTTAAAGTGGGTTTATAAGATCAAGAAGGATGCTGAGGGTGACATAGTTAAGCACAAGGCGAGACTAGTTGCAAAAGGTTATGTGCAGCAGCATGGAGTGGATTATGAGGAGGTTCTTGCTCCAGTGGCAAGATTGGAGACAGTGAGGATGCTGATAGCACTAGCTGCACAAGGAAATTGGGAGATACATCACATGGATGTGAAATCAGCTTTCTTGAATGGTGATCTTGAAGAAGTGTATGTAGTGCAACCCCCTGGATTTGTTGATCAGAAGCAGGAGCACAAAGTTCTGAAGCTGGTTAAGGCCTTGTATGGTTTAAAACAGGCCCCTCGAGCTTGGAATGCTAAACTTGACAAAAGTCTCACCTCACTAGGTTTTGTCAGATCAGCTACTGAGCATGCAGTTTATGTCAAGGCATCTAGAGAATCAAGACTGATAGTTGGTGTATATGTAGATGATCTGATTATCACTGGTGGTCAAGTTTCAATGATCAACGAGTTTAAGCAGCAGATGAAAAGGTTGTTCAGTATGAGTGATCTTGGACTTCTGAGTTTTTACCTGGGGATGGAGGTTGAGCAGGGAGAGAAAGCTATCACTCTCTGTCAGCGAGGTTATGCACTGAAGATACTAGAAAAGGCTGGTATGAAGGGGTGCAACCTAGCTCAAGTTCCAATGGAGACCAGGTTGAAGTTGAGTAAAGACAGTCCTGGTGAACTTGTTGATGCAACTTGGTTCAGAAGTGTAATTGGAAGTTTGAGATACCTGATAAATACAAGACCTGACTTAGCTTATTCAGTGGGCTATGTTAGTAGATTCATGGAGAAACCCACAATAGCACATCTGCAGGCTGTGAAGCATATACCGAGGTATGTAGCTGGTACAGTGGATATTGGTTGCAGGTTTGAGAAGAAAACGATGAATAATCTGTCATTAACTGGATTTAGTGACAGTGGCATGGCTGGGGATCTTGATGATCGTAAGAGTACAACTGGAGCTTTGTTTGTGTTTGGAGAAAATTTGCTCAGTTGGCACTCACAGAAGCAGAAAGTAGTGGCATTATCTTCCTGTGAAGCTGAGTATATTGCAGCCACCACAGCAGCTTGCCAAGGCATCTGGTTCAGCAGGTTGATTGCTGAGTTGCAGGGAAAGGAGCCCAGTTGTGTGACACTGAAGATTGACAACAAATCTGCTATTAATTTGTGCAAGAACCCAGTGCTTCATGATTGAAGTAAGCACATTGATACTAGATATCATTTTATCAGGGAATGTGTTGAACAAGAGAAGATTAAAGTGGAGCACATCAGTACTGAAGTTCAACTGGCTGACATTCTGACAAAGTCACTTGGCCATGTTAAGTTTCAGGAACTGAGGAGAAGGATAGGGCTTGTGCAGATTTCAGCGCATCAAGATTAGGAGTGGAATTGTTGCAGTCAGAAGTAAATCTTGTGCGCAGGACATTTTACTTTGTAGAATTAAAGTCATTTATGCATTGTTTTGTTGTTATCAGATAAACTTTGGATTCCTGCATGCATGTAGTAAGAATCGGTATACTTCGAACCGGTCTTATAGTTTAGCCCTTTTGCAGTTTTCCATTGGATTCGATCCAGCTGCGTCTGGTCATTGCTGTGATCCAAGATTTGTGTGCATGTAACAAACTCCTGATTGGAGAGGAATAAAAGGAGAAAACCAGAAAAGCTGCAAAGTATGACGCAGCACCAAAAAAACTCTGTTTCTGCTCTGTTCTTGTGCGTTCTCTGAAATATTCAGTTACTGTTCATGTCCCGGAACAATTTTCAGAAATCCGCAGGTTGCGAGTGAGAGCAAGTGTGAGTTCCTGATTCGTTTGTAGGGTGTTGCGGCTGACAGTCCTAACCACAAACCAGTACTAGCCACTAACGAGTCATCAGCACCGGTTGGATTGTAATATATGTTAGATGTATATGTATTCTTATAACTTCCAAGTGTATAAGGGGTTTTGTGCATATTTTCCCCATACTTGTACCTGTACATATTTTGGCCTAGCGCCCCTGTAATGAATACAAGTGCTATTCATAACATGGTATCAGAGCCAAGTTAGGTTTTGTTTTCTTCCCTGGACGATTTTTTCTTCCACCGCACTTTGTCGTTGTCGCTGCTTCCTCTTCGTCTTTGAGGTCATTGTCGACTCTGCGTTCGCCGCCTAGAGGTCGTCGGCTCTCCGCACCGCGTTGCCGGCGTCGTCGTCACCGGCCCCTAATCCGTCGTCGCAGGCCCCGATCCATCATTGTCGCCGTTGATCCGTCACGCAGCTGCCGCCGATTTGTGCCCGAGCTCGCTCACTTGACTTTTGAGCTATCCGCTGCTTCCATGGCTTGCAGCCGTCGGGTGTCGGCTCGTTTCCGGCTCGGCTAAGTAAAAAAAAGAGTAACAAAACAATTGTTGCTTGTGCTGCACCGCTTACCTATTGCACTCTCACTGTCGACATGGCTCCTTCGACTTAATCTGGAGGTGTTCCCCTCCTTCGTTGTCCGGTGCTTTTCGTCAGCACCAACTGTCATGATTGGGTTCCTCGTTTTTGGATTCATGTGTGTGGTCTTCGTCTTTGCGAGCTTCTTACTAGCAAGTTGTCTTGTCCGCCCCGTCCTGCTGCTTCTACACAGCCTGTATTTCTAGTTCAGTCGGTTCTTTCATCGACACCTACTAATGCCAAGGAGGAGTTTGATAGGTTGCTTGCAGCTTATGATGATCGTGTGGTGTAGTTGTAGTCTAATTTTGATGATCACATGTCTTCTTTTGAGTCCTAGTATGCTGCATACAAGGCATGAATTGATGTGGATGGTCATGCGGCTTCTATTGTCGCTATCATGGAGGATCAGTTTTCTGTAGATATTGTTGAGT
Source organism: Leersia perrieri (assembly GCA_000325765.3). Classification (NCBI taxonomy): domain Eukaryota; kingdom Viridiplantae; phylum Streptophyta; class Magnoliopsida; order Poales; family Poaceae; genus Leersia; species Leersia perrieri. Next base: position 4,643,752 of record CM002482.1, on the reverse strand, counting down.
TTGAGTATGCACATCAGATGTGGGCTTTTCTTCATGAGTGTTATGAACCTTCCGGACAGTCCACTTTTCTTGCTGCCATACGTCATGAACAGCTTGTTTGACAGGGTGATGGCACTGTTGATGATTTCTATGGTCAGATTTCTGCTATTTGGCGTTAGCTTGACACTCTTGGTCCTCAGTTGTCTCCTAGCACTTGTCAGTCCTGCCTAAGTCAGAAGAAGGCCTTGGAGCTTCGTCACACTTACGATTTCTTGACTCGGCTCCGTGATGAGTTTGAGTCGCTTCATGCTAAACTTCTTGCTCGTCATCCTTGTGTTTCTCTAATGGATGCTCTTGCTGAGGTTTGTAATGAGAAGACTCGTCTTCGTAATGCTGGTTTATTTTTGTCTCCTTTGGTGTTGGCTGCTTGTTCTTCATAATCTACAGCTGCTTCTCCTCCTATGGTGCCTTCTTCTGCTCCATCTTTGCCTGGGAGTCGCACTAGTGGCCTTACATGTGATCATTGTAAGAATGAGGGCCATGTGCAAGCTTTTTGTTTTAGGAAGAAGATGGAAGAGGCCCGTGCTCGTCGATCTTCACAGGATGCTGCTAGTTCTGGTACTGGAGGACTCAAAGGAGTTCTAGTGGTTCTGAGGCACAGGAGATCATCAAGCTGCTTAGTCGCCTCTTCGCCTCTCCGTCACCTGTAGCTGTTGGTTCTGTAACTCAGCCTTCTGTACTGTCAGGTTCTGCTACTGCTTCTTAGTCTTCTGTTGAGGGATCACCTTCCTCTTCTACTCTAGGTACTTGTCCATGGATTCTTGACTCTGGTGCTTCTTTTCATATGACCGTATCACACTTATCTCTCTTCCATGGTTTCTCCATCTCATTCCTGTTTTGTTCATACTGCCGATGGATCTGCTCTTCCTGTTGTAGGGCAAGGCACTCTTTTATTAGATTCTTTTTTTGTTCCTGATGTTTCTTGTGTGCCTGATCTGACCATGCAGCTTATGTCCGCCAGTCAACTTGTTGATTGTAACTATCGTGTGATTCGTCACCCTGATTTTTGTTATGTTTACGATCGTCGCATGGGTCAGTTGATTGGTACTAGCCCTCAGCGTCATGATTCATAGAGCCATTGGGAGCTTGACTGGCTTCATCATCCTTCTGTTGGGTCTGCCAGTCTTGTTGGCTTCGTTTTTGTTGCATCGTCCATCTCTCTTCGCTCAAGCATCATTGTCTAGGTCATATTTTTGGCTCTCGCTTGTCCACTATGATTCGTCATGGTTTTTAGGGTCTGTTTCAGGGATGAGTCGTTACATCAGTGTCAGGGGTGTCGGCTAGGAAAGCAGATACAGCTTCCCTATACCTTTAGTGAGTCTCTGTCTCCGCGTCCTTTTGATCTTGCTGGGTCCTGCTCCCTTTGATTCTAAAGGGTGTCATCGATACTATATAACTTTTATAGATGTTTTTTTCTCGCCACACCTGGATTTACTTTATGAAACATCGTAGAAAGGTGTTATCCATCTATAAGACTTTTACTGCTATGATTCGCACTCATTTTGGCACATCTATTCGTGTGTTTCATGCTGACTTAACAGGAGAATATCTTTCAGGCGCTCTCCGATAGGTTCTCTTTGAGCATGGCGCTCTTGCTCAGTTTTCTTGTCCTGGTCCTCATGTTCAGAATGGTGTTGCTGAGCGCAAGCATCGTCATTTTCTTGAGACTGCTCATGCTCTTTTGCTTGCTTCTTCTGTTCCTCCTCATTTTTGGGCGGGGGCTGTCTCTACTGCCAACTATTTGGTTAATATTCAGCCTTCATCAGCTCTTCATGGAGGGATTCCTTACGAGCATCTATGTAGCAAATTGCCTGATTATTCCAGCCTTTGTCTTTTTGGTTGTCTGTTCTATGTGCTTGTTGCATCTCATTAGCGCACTAAATTGACCGCTCAGTCTATTGAGTGTGTTTTTCTAGGTTATAGTGCTGAGCATAAGGGATATCATTGTTGGGATCCTATTGGTCGTCAGATGTAGATTTCTAAGGATGTTATTTTTGGTGAATCTCGTCCCTATTATCATTGTCCTTCTGACACCACCTCTGCCTCTTTAGTTGACCCACTCTCTTTATTGTTTTTACTCGATGTGTCTATTGCCAGTACACGCCGGCGCTTTCTGATGTGGTGTCTTCTTCCCAGACGCCAGCTCATTCTTTTGTGAAGGAACCTACACGAGTTTTTTATGGTCGTCGTGTTCAGCCTTCCACTCCTGATGCGCCTTCCTCTTCGGTTGAGCCTTCCTATTCGGATGAGCCTGTCTCTCCAGATGTGCCATCTTCTCCGCTTGATGCATCTTCCTCTAAGGATTCACTACTAGATTTTTGGCCTTTCGCATCGGTAAAAAAACGTGGCAATAGGGCCAAAATAGTGACAATAACTATCAATTGCCATGATATCGTGGTGTTGGGAGCCGTGGCAAGTACTTGCGTAGTCTAAACTTTACACAACGACTTTTATGCTTTGTTGCAATAGATATGGTTATTGCCATGGAATGATGCGCTGCATTTTATATTTGTTGCAACGGCCGATGTTGTGGTAATAGTATGTCTTGCCACGACATAAGCCGTTGCATTAGACATCACTTACATTGGATTTACTCCCAAATGAGGCACATGTGTGATGTATAAAAAATTCAAATAAAATCCAAAAAATATTTTAAAATTTTTTAGACCGTTAGCAACGTTGCCACCGTACAAGACATGCATCTACAATTTTTTTTGGTTATTTTTGTAATCTGGTATACTATGGGGTTCGAACCCAAGACCTTTATCTCTCCAAACAGCAATCTTACCACTGGGCTATAAGCTCACGTTGATAATTTTTTCCATACTATTCTTTTAATTATACATGAGTATGAGCTCGTCCACCATCCACGCAATAAACTATTGCAACGAAATTCAAGATTATCACAACTAGAAAAATTTGTGGCAGTATTGTTGACATATCACAAACATTTCATAAAATGGTGGCAATAACACCTACATATTGCAACTAAAAAAGAAGGATTATCACAACATAAAACATTCATGGCAATACAGTTCATATACCACAACAGTTTCTTATAATGGTGGCAATAAAACCTAACTATTGCAACAAAAATTAAGATTATCGCAACGTAAGATATTCGTTAAAATATTGTTCCCCTATTGCAACCATTTCGCGTGATGGTGACAATAGCAGCTATCTATTGCAACGATATTCAAGATTATCACAACGAAACATATTTGTGGTAATATTCTCTCCATATTGCAACCATTTCAGAAGATAGTAGCAATAACACCTACCTATTGCAACTAAAATTGTGTTGTTGCAATGATCTCTGTGGCAATAGGGTAGAAATCTGCTAATGATTCTTCACCGGAGCTTTTTCTCAAACGTTGCGATCATACTACTTGTCAGCCTCCTGATTTTTATTCTCCTTCAACCTATTCTACGACGACACTTTCAGAACCTGCATCTTATCGTGATGCTATTCTTCATCAGGAGTGGCAACATGCTATGGTTGAGGACATTGCTGCTCTTGCGCGTACTGGCACATGGGATCTTGTTCCTCTTCTTGCTCATGTTCGTCCTATTACATGTAAATGAGTTTATAAGGTTAAAACTTGTTCTGATGGTTATCTTGAGCGCTGTAAGGATCGACTGGTTGCTCGTGGTTTTTAGCAGGAGCATCGTCATGACTATGACGAGATGATGAGGATACAATACATGCGAGAAGTCTCAAGTCTACTTTCCAACGGATCAAATGACATATGATTTGGATATTCTATTCAACAATGGCGGCAATTTTACGAGTGGTTGCGCAGGCTGCAAATTGATGAACGGGAATTGCAATTTGGGAGTGTTTGTTCATCATATGGCATGATTAGATGGTTTCCATCTATTCCAAGACTCTCCATAAGTTGACAAATACTTCATCTACACGGATTCAATTGTTTCTTGCAGATAAATTTGAAGATAAGAAGGTTTTGACTCAGTTCGGATTCGGTTTTGACAGCCTGGACATACCTATCGTAAAACGGTCGTGGATTTCACATACGGAGTCCGTTTTGGACGTTTGAGTACTCTTTAGAAAGCTATTTCCATGCCCCACGCAATGGATATGGACCAAGACTCCGATTCTGTTTGTTTTTCACGCACAAACTGAAGGAAACCGTCGGCAGATACAATAGAGTTTCTTTCTTTGTGTCCAAGTCATGTAATGAGTTTGTTTCTTGTTTTAGAGGTCTTAGATTTTCTATATAAGTTAGAGGTGTGCGTCCATTGTAGAGAGACTCGACATTATGAATAAAAATTAGCTTCTAGCTACAGCCATGTGAGGGTCTCGCCACCCGTTCTTCCTATGATTTGGTGCAGCCACATACAGGGGAACTGGGTGATCGTATCAAGATCGTTCTTGCTTTCTCATTGGGGATTGAGGGTTCAATAGTTATCTCCATATCATGTGGTTATGCGAAGGCGAGATGAAAGGTGTGCAACGCTGGTTGCGTTTTGTTCCTCCTCTTTGTTGGCTGCTTGGTGTTTCTGGATCCTACGTCGAGAAGGTCGGGCAACCCTCCCGTATCACGAGACCTTTGCGTTTGTTGCTCATATGACTACTGTTCGCACTCTTCTTGTTGTAGCCTCTGTCCGTGAGTGGTCCATCTCTTAGCTTGATGTCAAGAATGCCTTTCTTAATGGTGAGTTGCATGAGGAGGTGTATATGTGTCCTCCACCTGGTTATTTTGTTCCTGAGAGTTTGGTTTGTCGTCTTTGTCGCTCACTTTATGGTCTTAAGCAAGCTCCCCATGCTTGGTTTCAGCGCTTTGCCTCTGTGAACACTACTGCTGGATTTTCTGCCAGTAATCATGATCTCACGCTCTTTGTTCACAGTTATGCTCGAGGTCAGACTCTTCTCCTTCTTTATGTTGATGATATGATCATTGCGAGAGATGATCCTAAGTATATAGAATTTGTGAAGGCGCGTCTCAGTGAGCAGTTTTTGATATCTGATCTTGGTCCTCTTTGTTACTTTCTTGGGATTGAGATTTCCTCTACACCTGAGGGCTTCTATTTGTCCCAAGAGAAGTACATCCATGATCTTCTTGATCGTGGTTCTCTCACTGATCATCGCACAACTTAAACTCGCTATATATCATATTATGGGTGCCACCTTTCTGCCACTGATGGTGCTCCTCTCTCTTATCCTACTCGCTATCATCATATTATGGGTAGTCTTGTTTATCTTAGTGTAACTCATCCTGATATCTTGCATTCTGTACATATCTTGAGTCAGTTTGTTTTAGCTCCTACCGAACTTCACTATACTCACTTGCTTCATGTCCTGCATTATCTTTGTGGAACTATAGCTTGTTGCTTGTTCTTTCCTCACTCTAGCTCTTTACAGCTCCAGGCCTATTGTGATGCTACATGGGCTAGCGATTCCTCTGATCGTCGATCTGTTTCTACTTTTTGTGTGTTTCTTGGTGGTTCTCTCATTTCTTAGAAAAGTAAGAAGCAGACAACAGTTTCTGGTTCAAGTGCAGAGGCTGAGTTGCGTGCTATGGATCTTGTGACAGCGGAGGTTACATTGTTACGGTGGTTGCTTGAGGATTTTGGTGTTTCTGTTTCTATGCCGACTCCTCTTTTGTTTGACAGTACAGGTGCTATCAGTATGGCTTGTGATCCGGTGAAGCATGAACTTAGTAAACATGTTGGTGTTGATACTTTCTATACACGAGCGCAGGTATAGGATGGTATTCTTGCTCCTCAGTATGTGCCGGGGTCAGGCACAAGTTTTGTCTCTCCAAACTCAAAGTATCTTGATCCCTGAGTTTGAGGGGGTGTGTCGATGCGTGTGCTTGACACGCGGGGATCCGGGGGACCCCTTTTTTGGTTCGGCATAGGGGTGCGGAATGCCAAGCCCTGAGTTAAGGGGAAGAAGAAGGTGGGCAGGAGGGAAGCCCACTAAACACGCATGACACAAGGGGTTTATACAGGTACGGGCCACCTAGGAAGCGTAATACCCTACTCCTATTCTTGCACTATGTGGTGAATGAAAGATTACAAGATTTGGTGCCATGATTCTTTTGTGCTACTATCAGAGTATTCCTGGCTCTTCTCCCATTCTCTCTTTCAACTAAGATGGATTTCTTCCTTGGAGGGGCTGGAACTGATGCCAGAGGCGAGCTAAGGCTTTTCTAGGGTTGGACTCAACCACCCTGCAACGGTGGACTTGGGCCTCCTTTTATAGGGCAACAGGACACCACAGTAGTCCTGGGTTTTCCTAGCTTCGTGCTATACCATGGGCGGCCACTGCCCTGTCTTGTCGAGGGCCTGCCACTATTCCTGCTCCTATCGCCACGTCGCGGGGGAGCTGGTGGAGAAAATGGGTGGCGTGGCCACCACGCTGCTGACGGGATTGCATGGTCAACCTACCTAACCATCGGTGGGGCCTACCTGTCAGCGGGCCACCAACTGTGGTAGGGGTGACGCTGGCCATATATACTAATTACCTCCCCTCCACGCGTCTGTCTAACGCATTAAATGCGACGGTGACCAGGCACGGGAGAGGGGCATGCATCTGACTGCATGGTCAAATCGCGGTCACAGGGATGAAGACTTTCTCCCCCTTTCCTCCTCGACACGGGCGAAAAGGGGTGATGATGAAGAGCTGGCAGCCACGCCTCAAATCGCATTAAATGCGACAGGGCAGGTGTCAGGCCCCTCTCTTGGCATTTATACCTGGTGGTTGGCCGTTGGGGTTGTGTCATGATCATACACCTGGCCTCCCCGCAAGCCTCCGGGCGCGCCCTCTTCAGGGGCGTGCCACGTGGCCTCGGGTGGCCCGAACCCCTTCCACGAGGTGTGGCCTCCCGGTAAGCCTCCGAGCGTGCCCTCCTTAGGGGTGCGCCACCTGGCCTCGGGTGGCCCGAACCCTTACTGCGGGGTGTGAACTCCATGCCGGACCCCGGGCCCGACCCCTCCGGTGGCACGCCGCGTGGGTCCGAGTGGCCCTAATGCTCGTGCACAGGTCCGAGGTGGTTCGGGCTGCCGCGATCGCCTAGCCCCTTATGTTTGGGCAAGGCATCGGGCTGCCTCGACTCCCTCCCTCGGACGCGGACCTCTAGGTGCCAAACAAAGTTTAGCCTCCTATGGGTACCCCTATATCCATATCACCGACAGTAGCCCCCAGCCTTCATGTCGGACCGTTGTGCCGAGTCGGAGGCCAATACGTCGGTTTGCTTGTCCTTCCTGCACACATGCTAACAGAACCAAATCTTGTCAGAATCACAAGGGCGGCCGGCCCAACCCTCCCTCTCGACTTGGTGTTTCTTGGTGAGCATTTATGTCATGATTTTTATGGTGGTTTCGGGCAAAGCGCGAGCACGGAGACCTCGGGAGCCTATCTTCGTCGAGACTGGCCAAGCTGGATACCACAAAATCATCGCCGAGTGGCTAAGCAGCCCCGACCCGGAGGGGGTTTGCTCGAGACCTCGGGAATCCGATGGTATCCAAGGCACGGCTCGCGGCTCGACAAGTCCTACGGCACAAAGGCATGGTTGTTCCTGAATTTTTGATTATTTCCTTTTTTATTATGATGATTGGCTCAATCATTCACACATCAAGGATAAAGAGGGGGCCGACGCGCTATATATGTATATAAGGAATTGAAAAGCAAAGTGCATTGAATTGGTAATTTCAACAATAGGAGTAAATTCGATAGTACTACCGACATAGCTTTATGAGCCGTGCAGTCAACTTCTGGGGTCTGAGTTGCACCGACCCGGAGGGGTCGGGCTTGGGTGGCTTGGAGCCATTGCAGGCATCACCTTCCTTTGGGCTGTGTTCGTCATGGGGTCCGGGGCCGTCGGGCCGCCTGACCGCTCGGGGCCATATAGCCTCTCTGAGGGTCGGGGGCGCCTAAGGCTACCGTACAAGGGGGTGAGGTACCGCTCGGGCACAAAGGGGGCTGGAGGCCACCACTCGGCCCGATGGCTTCCCTAGACGGCTCCATCCCGGGCCATCCTGCCACGAAAGTCGGGGTCGTTTGCCCTCCTTCGCGCTCCACGACAAACACCACACTAATGACACGTGGTGTTGTCGCCATGGAGATGTGAGCTATTTTGAGTCTCGCTTAAACCTGCACACATTTAAACAACATATATACTTGCTAACAAGGGTTATGCATGGCCCGCCACTTGGTTTGTTCATTCCGATCTCTCGGCAGCCTCTTGAGGGAAACAAGTTCGAACAACATGCGAGGATGAGTGTGTGACCCATAGCGTCCGGGCATTTGCAGTGTCCGGAATGGAACTGGCCAGGCAGAATACCATATTCCTCTGCCGAGATCTAAGCTGCCTCGACCCGAAGGAAGGTTTGCTTGAGATCTCGGATCTTAGGTGGTATTCGGCGCACGGTCCATGTCGCGAACACTTGTCTTCAGCACACAGAGCCGATCTAACCCAAGTATTCTAGCTCGTGCTAGAACTAGCACTTCTTCACAACTGAGGACAAGAAATAAACATCCTTGTGGCAGCATGCGATAATAGGAAAAAGATTCCCGAGTAATATTTGGAAATATATGTGGGACTGATAATTGAATAAATGAAGCACTTATCTTTGATACTATGTATTGATGGCGTGGAAGATGTCCTCCCGAAATTGTTGTGTCGAATCTGATGCGATAGCAGGTGAGCACTACGCCAGTGCTCTCGCACAGCAACAGTGGCAACGCCTCTGAGCAGCCCCCAGCCACTTCCCTAAATGGAGGGGCCAAGGCCGCAAATCTCGTGCAGTGGGTGGGAGCACGTTGCAAGTGCCCCCGCCGAGCGACAGTGGTCGTGCCTCTTCTAGCGCTAGTAGCCCCCAGCCATTCGTGAGAGCACGACACCGGTGCTCTCGTCGTCCGTGCCTCCTACGCAGCCCCCAGCCCCCTCCACCCATGGAGGGGCCGAGACCGTGGATCTCATGCGAAGAAGATGGCATCAAATCATGGTGCGCGACGAAGCGCACAAGTCTTGGCGAAGAAGACCTCGCCGGAGAGCTGGAAGCTCAGAACCTCAAGCCTCAGCAAGCGCACCCCTACCTGGCACACTAGCTATCGATGCGTGTGATCGACACGCGGGGATCCAGGGGACCCCCTTTTAGGTTCGGCACAGGGGTTCGGAATGCCAACCCCTTAGTTAAGGGGAAGAAGAAGGTGGGCAGGAGGGAAGCCCACTAAACATGCATGACACAAGAGGTTTATACAGGTTCGGGCCGCTTGGGAAGCATAATACCCTACTCCTGTTCTTGCACTATGTGGTGAATGAAAGATTACAAGATTTGGTGTGATGATTCTTTTGTGCTACAATCAGAGTATTCCTGGCTCTTCTCCCAATCTCTCTTTAAACTAAGATGGATTTCTTCCTTGGAGGGGCTAGAGCTGATGACAGAGGCGAGCTAAGGCTTTTCTGTGGTTGGACTCAACTACCCTGCAACGGTGGACTTGGGCCTCCTTTTATAGGGCAAGGAGACACCACAGTAGTCCTGGGTTTTCCTAGCTTCGTGCTATATCGTGGGCAGCCACTGCTCTGTCTTGTCGGGGGCCTGCCACTATTCCTGCTCCTGTCGCCACGTCGTGGGGTAGCTGGTGGAGAAAATGGGTGGCGTGGCCGCCACGCTGCTGACGGGATTGCATGGTCAACCTACCTAACCATTGGTGGGGCCTACCTGTCAGCGAGCCACCAACCGTGGTAGGGGTGATGCAGGCCATATATACTCATTGCCTCCCCTCCACGCATCTATCCAACGCATTAAATGCGACGGTGAGCAAGCGCGGGAGAGGGGCGTGGATCTGACTGCACGGTCAAATCGCGGTCAGAGGGATGAAGACTTTCTCCCTGTTTCCTCCTCGACACGGGCGAAAAGGGGTGATGATGAATGATGTGGACTAGGGTTCCCGATATTCCGAAAGGTTCTGATAACCAACGATTTGGGCGGAGTCGCAACACACGTCGATCCGGCTTCTTGAGCCCCGCAATCGCAGCACCACGTCTCCTCTAGTTACCACCCGTGCCGGAACACAGATGGCCTCGCCGAGAAGGCTAATCCCTGTTTGTGAATCGAAGAACACAAACAAGAATGAGATAGATAGCAACCAAAATTGCATATGAATGATTAAGCTCACGAGTTGGGGTCTTACAAACCGATCAAACGGCGAAACTGTTCTTGACAGACATAATCTAAGTAAAACCCAACCCTAACCTAGGCGACGGCTACTGATATATATAGATTAGGGTCGCGCAAGACCCCCTAGACGCGTCCCTAGTGGACTCGGACACGATACATGGCCCAAAAGGCCCAAAGACGGTGACGCAGCACCGGATCAGATTCGGAACGTCAACTTATTCGGACGATTCCCGTTGACTCACAAGGAATTTGAACGTGGGACTAGAACCATTGGAAAGGCTATCTTCTTAGCTTTCCAACCATATAAAGAACGCCTCAATCCGAGCACGTATGCGACCGGGGTACCCGTTTTAGTGCATACTGGTTCTGGACACCGAACCGTGGTCGAAGTCGAATCGGTTTGGGCCTCCATCTTGACTTGGACGCCCTTGACGATCCTCCATGCCTCTAAGCATCCCTCCAAATGACTCCATGTCCTCTCCATGATTCCTAATCATAATACAATCATTAGGTAGCAATCTATTCTCCAAATCATACAAATAAGAACATAGGAACGAGCTCACCTCTAAATTTAATTGTCGTGCGCGAGCTCTAGTGATTGGACCTTGAATATCCAACGGAGGTGTATTGTGTGCATCTGAAAGAGTGATGTCCTCATCATAGAGCTGACAGCCACGCCTCACATCGCATTAAATGCGACGGGGCAGGTGTCAGGCCCCTCTCTCGGCATTTAAACGTGGTGGTTGGCCGTTGGGGGTGTGTCATGATCATACACGTGGCCTCCTCGCAAGCCTCCGGGCGCGCCCTCTTCAGAGGCGTGCCACGTGTGCTTTGGTGGCCCGAACCCCTTCCATAGGGTGTGCCCTCCTCAGGGGCGCGCCACCTGGCCTCGGGTGGCCCGAACCACTTCTGCGGGGTGTGGCCTCCTTGCCGGACCCCGGGTCCGACCGCTCCCGTGGCACGCCGCGTGGGTCCGAGTGGCCGTAATCCTCGTGCACAGGTCCGAGGTGGTTCAGGCTGCCGTGATCGCCTAGCCCCTTATGTTTGGGCAAGGCATCGGGCTGCCTCGACTCCCTCTCTCGGACGCGGACCTCTAGATGCCAAATAAAGTTTAGCCTCCTGTGGGTACCCGTATATCCATATCACCGACAAGTTGTCAGATGTATATGTATTCTCATATTTTTCTCAGTGTATAAGGGGTTTTGTGCATATTTTCCCTGCACCTGTACTTGTATATATTTGGGCCTAGTTCCCCTATAATGAATATGCTATTTATAACAATATAAAGCAGTCATAGTAAGTTAAATTAGCACCAACTCTTGGTGTCGACTGACAGTAATAACAAGTCACCTAGTGAACTAGTAGTATCAGAGATCCCAATTTTGGACTCCTTTAGGGAATTTTTTTTAGAAATAATAGATTTTTAATGGAAAATTGCAACAATAGATGGCGAGTTTGGGGAATTGCGAAAATAGAGACCTGCCGTCGGGGGTGCGGACAGAAAGTTGGCTTACCGTCATATGGTAGGACGGTAGGCCTTGCCGTCAAGACCCACGGCGGCAGGGCCTATCTATGTGATAGGGTGGCACGGGGCCAGCAGTCAGGGCAATACATAGTATTTTTTCCCTTTTCACGTGCGCACGCTTTTCCAAACTATCAAACAGTGTTACCATCACGCTATTAGACGGCAAGGTGGGTGCCGTCCGGGCAGTGTATGGTAGGTGTCCTACCGTCTAGACCCTCGATGGCATGCATCTAACTTTGCGATTCCTCCGGCCCGCCATCTATTTTTGCGATTTTTTATTAAGAAACTATTTTTGTGATTTTCCATTATTTTTGTGACCCTCGATGGCAGGTCATCCATGTCAGCTTAAAAAACTAGCACAAATGCCGGTTACAAACCAGCACAGCATAGATGGGGTTTCTGTGGCAGCGAAAGTAGCTCGGCTAGTTTAAGATAAACAATATCTGTATTTTGCAACGGAAGGGAGGAATATTAACTGCTGGTTGAGAACCCTGCATGCTGAGTTGCTGACTAATGTACACTACTGCCCATATGCATGTACGCTGACTTATATAGTATTATATGCAGATGTGTGATGACGGATGAACCATTTTCTGCTTTGTACGTGGAGGGAGCTGCATGCGTTTGACTGCCGGAACAACCACGTGCATGCGATGCATGCATGCATGGTTGAATCTGCGCGTGCGTCAATGCACACTAGCCATTAGTACGTCATGTATGCCCTCGTGTCATCAGAAAAAGGTTTTTATTGGTAGCAATATTTCTGGATGTCGTTCAGCGAACAAACCGACGGCGACAGCCTCTCGATCCACGGCATGATCGATCAGTAGTTGTTGCTGCGGGGGTAACTGTAGTCCTCAGCGAGGAGATCGTCGAGGACCTTGTCGTCGAGGTACACCAGCTCCACCTTCTCCGTCGACGTCGTGTTAGCGCGGTGGCGGCTCGTCGCCGCTGGTGGAGGCGGCGTGATGGAGGAAGACGACGACGACGAGCCGCCGCTGCTGGTCGTCGATGTCCTGCGTGCCTCCCCTGGGAAATTGAGCACGGCCATTGCGCCCTTCATAGCGAACGCGGCTCGGTCGTACGCCCGCGCAGCCTCCTCGGCGGTGTCGAATGTGCCGAGCCACACGCGCGAGCCGCCGCGCTCCGGGTCGCGGATCTCCGCCGCGAACTTCCCCCACGGCCGCCTCCGCACGCCGCGGTACTTGCCGCCGGAGCCCTTATCCTCGTCCATTTTGCAGCGACCTAGCTGAAAATATATACTTTGCAGTGGTCTACTAGCTAGATAGAGTTTCAGGTGTGCATGGGGCGGGTGGCACATGCAGCAGAACGGGGAGGCAGGCAGCTATTTATAGGACTACAGTAGGTGACACGATACTGTGTTCATGTTCAGTGTTCAGGTCTGATCTTGATAGTAAAAAAGATGGAGGTATGCTAGCTATATGCGTGTCCTCCTGTGACGATCGACTTAGCTTGCAAGTCGCTGGGAAGCGGAATATTGGTCACGTGGGGGGCGTGACCGGACGGCGAACTAAGGCGAGAAAGTGGTCGGAATATTCACCGGCGAGAGGCGACGATATATGCGTGTGCCGGGCGGGGGTTGTGTGGTACTTTATATCACAAGCACAAATGGCATTAATTAGATGGATGGATTCGCGCTCGCGACCCGGCCGGGCCGATGTGTGCGTATGTCGATCGATCAACCCGGTGGATGCGTTGATGGATGGGAGCGTGGGCACGCGTGCGCTGACCGCGACGTACGCTATGAACGAATCGACCAATACGAGCTAGCGCGGCCTACCTAGCAAAGCTCTTTTTATTTCTCTCCATCGCCGGTGCGTCGTCACGCTCGGCAATGGCCGTCGTGCGCGCAGGTGATTCGGGTGTATTTTGCCGTGTGCCAGCGTGGAGTGTGCATGCACTCAGGTTGTAAACAATTCAACTCCTAACAAGTACAATTCGATTCGAGCCATTTCAGAAAAACAACGGCCATGCGTGCCAGCTGGCTGCTGCTTATCAAACCTCGGTCTGTTTTTAGGTCCTGATTTTTTTTTCCGGGGAAGGGATTTCATTAGTCATGAATTTCTCTTATAAAATTACAACAAGAGCTCAACCAGAAGATGGAAATCTTCTGAGTACGGGCCATATTTGCTAATTCATGACGAATTCTATTTTGAGCTCTATCGATCTTTTGCATTGTTATATCCCTTCGTCCAGACAGGAGCTCCTTCATTTCCTCACAAACGCAAGACCAGATCTATCCATATTATCATTCATCAACATTTGGATTGTTGATAGGCAACAAGATTCTAGTGCCACCGGGAGAATTCTCCATTGAAGCGACATTTTCACTCCCTCGTTGCTAGCCATAAGTTCAGTTTCTAAAGAATCGATCTGAACATACTTCCAAAAATCACTTGCTCTTGATTATCAACAATGACTGACAGTAAACGAAGAGAAATAGGACAAATCAAAAAATATAATATGTGATAAAAAGAAAACTCTCAGTTGACACAAATCCGGCCTATTATCAAACCACGATGATTGAGATGCAAATAACTCTCTCTTGAGCGTTGCCAAAAACCTTGTGATTAGCTAGGGACCGATCTACAGTGTTATGGATTCGCCTCCATTCCGATACATTGCCTCTCGAATGCTCAGGCACAATGTATACATTGATGCGGATGTGTGTTCACGTGAACTATGAGGGCATCAATGGACTTGGAGGCCTGGCTTGAGCCATGTAAGCTGCCGGCATGCTGTCCTTGCTGCTTCTGCTGCTGCAGCCATATGCCAAGTTGAAACTTCCTTTTCACGTTAACGTTTCAACGACCCTGCAATTTCGCTCTCGAAAACAAATTATTGGTGGGTGTTCACGTGTACATGGAGTGGGAATGCAGATAAAGCAGGATGTAACTTGCTAATCGTAACATCCACTCACCCAGTATGCATTCTGAGAGAAATATCGCTACAAGATTAACTGGTCAGCAATGGCAATACGTCTCGTACGTTGGATTTATGGCTCCTAAAGATACACCTTGGGAGATTCCCAATCCTTTATTTCTTGCACAGATATGTGTGCAGCCGCTCGATCCGCTTTTATGCCCAAAAAGGAAAAAAAAATATGTTGCCACCAGCTTGAAGCTAGGCAGCACATAGCTTTTAGCCACTTGGAATTTCTGCTTATGTGGTTATAAAAATTGTCGTTGATATATAAATTTTCAAATTTAGATAAATGCGAATGAAAATGCGATTTTCTACCATCGCAAACTAAGTCGTAAACACAACCATGACTACAAATTTATGACCAACTATTTCTTCAGTGTCTTACAATGAACATGAGTTTTTCCATATATTGTAATTGAGTATGGAGCAATCAACGATTTCTGGCAAAACAGAAGCATGGACAACAATCTTCTTGTGGTACAAAGGCGTAATGTACGTAAATTCATCGTCCGATCACCTTCCTGTGGTACAAAGGCAATTCCCATTTGCTATAGCTTACTAGTTGTCTCGCGTGTTGCTGCGGGATCAACCGTGTAAACATTTACAAATTACTTGTGAAGACAATCAGTACATTTTAGTTGTCCAGGCAAATTAAACTCACACATGATTTACAAGCTCTATGAGGCAACAAAATGCTATGTTACCTGCGGAGTTGACTCTAAACACCTTGTTCATGCCTTTTCCGGATCATCATGACGAATCATCCAAAATCATGCGGTGTCTTGATAAGCGGAGTAGCCAACCATCTTGAATCTATTGAAAATATAAGCACATAATGATTTAATCTATTCAATAAATAAATCATGATAACACAGGAATAAATATAGCATAATCATAACATCCAGTTTTAATCTAAACATGTATATGAAAGAGGCATAGACGAATAGATTAAACAGATTATATACTAGATAAAATATGGTAATCATGTACCGAGGGTTCGGCTAAAGAGTATTAGTCGCAGCAGATGGATCAACACGTACTGCACGTTCTACCCGTGATGGAACGTGTGGACAACGGCGAGCCACAACCGAACGACGAGGAAGACGAGCAGGGTTGGACGAACAGCAAGCAGTCGTACAAAGCGCTTCAAAAAAACCATATCCGCCCTCTCACGGTGCAGGATTTCATGAGGACGATGGGTCAGGAGACCTGCTCTCCCGATAGCCCGTGCACGCCGACGGAGAGGATGGAGTAGACTACGGTGGCGGCACAGTACAGAGGAGAGACAAACCCTAGATTTTTTCCACATATGTTGCATAGAGGTGGCGGTTCAGGCGCGCATAAAGGACATGTTATCATCGTAACCGAATCGGATAGGCACGCGTAACCTATCCGAACTCAACACCACCTCACGCAAGCAAAGATCCAATAAGTTTCCGAAACAAACTCTGGAAATTTTGTTGACCACAGCAAAACAAAACTGCAAAAAAACCCGCATCTATGCAGGGAGCCAATTTTCACGGATCATTCATGCGCATGTCGTGCGTGTGTGTCGCTTGGCCCTTGCCCATGCCCATGCCTGGCCCGACGAGGCAAGGCGAGGCGAGCGCGCATGTGTGTTCCTATATTTTTCTCTTGCTCAAGTGGCTAGACAGCACTCTCCTATATAAGGACATCTCATTCTAGTGAGGTGTTACAAATGGTTCACATATGTAACACCCTGAAAATTCTGAATAGTAAAAATCACTAAATTTTTGAACTTTTTACAACTTTTGCATCATGTTGGATGTTATGTTTGCTATTGCTTGTCAAATCCTAAAATGATCACCATATTAATTAAACAAAAGACCTATATTCTAAGTTAAAAGGTACAATATACAATAATACAATTATTGTTATGAGATTTAATACTTATAAGTATACATGAGAAGCAAGCATAATAAATAAAAAGTTCGTCATTAATTTCTATATAATAAATTAAAAAGGCACACATTGAATATTGTATACCTACTGGAACATTAATTTGGTGTTCCACCAAATTACACAGAATCCTAGTCAAATAGAGGTATGGTATACATATCACATCACCTTTGTATGTTGTCATTTGGAATGCCTGTATCAATTAGTATTTGGATTATGAAAATCAAACCCCTAATTATAGGACCACATCCATAAGTTAAAATATTTAATTCAAACATTTCTTCGATATCCTCTATTCCTGTGAGTCCCAATATCCGAGTTGAAACCAATTTCAAATTCAAACTCAATTTGAAACACCTCCAGATTCAAATCCAAATTCTCTGAAAAAAATATGAAGTATCACTATTTATTCAGGCCACATTTCTCCTTTTCTTTCTCACCGGCCCAGCCTTGTTTTCCTTTCCTTTCCCTATCTTCCGAGCAGGCTGGCCCATCTCACCGAGCTGGCCCAGCCCAGCACCCGGTTTGCCCGCTCGATCGCTTCTCGCACGCACGCTTGCTCCGTAGTGCCGGCCGCTCAAGCGGGCCCCGCTAGCACCAATTCAACGACTGTCCGCTCTGTCGCTCCCGCGCTCCCATCCTCTTCCCCGAGTCAGCGTGGCAAGCACACCACGTGCTCGGCAAAATGCCGAGCTGGCCGGGATATGTTTGTGCCACGTCAAGTCACGCCGCCGTACCGCTGCGCTGGCTGTGCGCCGTCGCCATCGCGCCCTGTTAGCCGCCATCGTGCAAATACGCCGTGTGGCCATCTATGGTTCGCACCATACGATCACGCCGCGTGACGTCCCGTCGCCGCCACGCCATTCAAGTGGGCTACGCCTGCCCAGCCGCCGTGTTTCGGCCTGGCATTTGCCCCGTACCGCCGCAGGGTTGTCGCCGTCATCCTCGTGCCGCTGCCACAGTCAAGTACTCCCTATGCAGCTGTCATGCCGTACGCTGTCGCTGTCATCCCGCGTCGTGGGACAAGTTCTGGGAGCCATGGGCTTCACCATAAACACCTCTGCGACTTCATGACCACGCTGGAGTCCAGCCAACCCGTGGCCGCCACGATCATTGCATGACATCATGCCAACAACCCCCCTGCGCCAGCCTACCCCTTCCGTCGCTCGCTGCCCTCATTGCCGGCCACATCACTGCGCCTCAGGCTATAAAAGGGCATCGACCCCGAGCTCAACCTCGCACCCTATCTTCCTCTCTTTCTCTCCTCGTCCTTGCCCGACACGCTGTCGCGCCGTTGATTGAGCACTCGGGAGGCGTGCTAAGTGCAGGCAATTCCGTCTGTTCCCCGTCGCACCGCCGGTACCGGAGCATGTCCCCGACGATGACGAACCTGTAGTGCCAAGACTCGAGCAAGGGATGCCGCATGGAGTCCGGGACATTATATCGAGCAGCTGTTGTGCATGGCGACACCGTCTTCCCCGACGATCACCCCGCCATTGATCGCCGTTATCTTTGCATTTCCCGGTATGAGTTTGCGTCCATTAGCTTCCTCTCATCAAGCCAAATCTTTTCCCTCAATTTATTTCCCATTTCCACACCATCTTGACCACCGGTGCATCTTCCCCTTCGCCGCCGGTGAGCTCACAGGTGAAGTCCACTCTGGGAGCTTTTCCACTAGCGTTGATCTACCTTATTAGCACCCCTGCACTGAGACGATGTTGTACAACTCTTTATTTTGGCCAGAAACCTATCCTAACTCTCTGCCACCGTCGACCCAGGAGCTCATCGCTGCCAAAACCGTCACGCCGTTGTTTCACCGGCGTTGGTGGGCCGACAACCCTCGGGCGAGCTCGGAAGAGGGTCACCGTTTCTTTCCCGACCGTCGCCGAGTCGCCGCCATCCTCCAGCTGGCTTCGCGGCGCCGCACCATCACTGCCTCTCACCCCGGCGAGAGGTAGACAACGGGAGTGTAGCCATTAGGCTGACAGTCGCCCCAACTCTGTTAGAGCTAATCGATCCCTGCTTAATTTAATGAAATGTAATAAGTAGTGTTAACTAATGATTAGAAATCAAATGACAACAACAAACTAGCTGAGATAGAGTGCGTTACTGATTCCAATTAACACATCATCGTATTTAATATAGGCAAAATAGGGATTAGGCACTCTAATAAATCATCCCTTGGTATCTGTGAGCCCCTCCAAAATGTCAAGAAATTTCAACCTAGGGGAGTACATGCATCTTCATTTAGAGAGGGTTTATTAAGGATACTCTTCTCTAGTTAACTAATGGCTTGTTCTTCCTAGGTCCTAATTCGCGGGATCTCCGATCACATTGGTTGGGTTACTACCATAGATAAATCATATGGGTCTCATACCCATCTCCTTTGATGCACTATCTATGACATTCTTCGATAGCCCATTAGTAAAGAGATCTGCCAAGCTTCTAGTTGTTTGGATGTAATCCAGTGTTATGACTCCGGAGTTTCCCAATTTTCTAATAGACTTCAATTGTCTCTTCACATGTCTAGATGTTTTCATATTATCCTTAAAATTGTTCACCTTAATGATCACAATTTGATTGTCACAGTTCAATAGGATAGCCGACATTGGTTTCTCAACAATCGGTAGATCCATCAAAGATCTCGCAATCATTCTGCCTCAACAGTAGCAGTATCTAGTGTCGTAAGATCTGCTTTCATGGTTGACGTCGTCAACATGCTCTATTTGCAACACCTACATGAAATAGCACCATCACCTAGTGTGAAGACATCCACTAATGGATTTGATCTCATCAGCATCTAAGATCTAATTAGAATCACTATATCCCTCCGGTACCGCATGGTACCTAGAATAGTGTAGTCCTAAATTGATAGTACCGTTTAGATTGCGCATAACTCTTTCAAGCACTTGCCAATGACCATCTCCTGGATCAGAGGTAAACTGGCTCAATTTGCTCATAGCAAAGGAGATGTGAGGTCTAGTAGCACTAGCTAGGTACATAAGTGAGCCAATGATTTGGGAGTACTTAAGTTGTTTCCTAGCAGGTTTCTTGTTCTTGCAGAGAAACAAGGTAGGATCATAAGGCGTTGGAGAAGGTTTACTATCAATAGCCAAAGCGATTCAAGTCTTCTCCACATAATGGGACTGCAACAATATAATCTCATCATCACCTCTAATTAGCTTAATTTTTAAAATAACATCAGCTACTCCCAAATCCTTCGTTTCAAAGTTTTGAGACAGAAATGATTTAACTTCATTAATCACATCAATGATTGTCCCAAAGATTAGTGTGTCATCAACATATAGGCATAGAATAACTATCGCCTCCACCATGGCGATAGTATACACAATTTTCTGTCTTATTAACTGTGAAGCCTGTAGACGTTAATGTTGTTGCATTGGAGCTTATTTCAGACCATACAAAGATTTTAACAATTTTGCCTTCTTGACCTTCTACTACAAACTCATCAGGTTGATCCATGTAAATTTTCTCATCCAGCTCTCCATTCAGAAAAGTTGTCTTAACGTCCATTTGATGAATGAGGGGACCATTTGAGGGAAACCTAGGATTGTAATAATCGAATTATGGTCAATCGAGCAACAAGTGAGTAAGTGCCAATGAAATCTTCACCTTCTTTCTAAGTACAACCCTTAGCCAGAAGCCGAGCCTTTTACTTTTCAATAGTACCATCAGGTCTAAGCTTCTTTTTGAACAACCATTTGCACCCCACGAGTTTGCATCCATAGGGTCGTTCTGTCACCTCCCAAGTCTCGTTAGAAAGAATGGAATCCATTTCGTTACGAACAACCTCTTTCTATAAGTCTACATATTGAGATGCATAAGCTTCTAAAATTGACTTAGGAGTACAATCCATGAGGTACATAGTGAAATCATCACCAAAGGACTTAGCCATCCTCTGTCTCTTGCTCCTTCTAGGAGCTTCACTGTCATCCTAGTCAGTGACAAGATCATGTGTTTGTTCTGGTGGTGTGATTGAGCTGGGAATGATTTCAAAAGATTGACTATTAGTGCTATGTGTATCCTTGATTGGAAAAATGCTATCAAAGGAAGTAGCATCTCGAGACTCCATAATTACACCAACATACATGTCGGGTACCTTAGATTTAACTATTAAGAATCTATAAGCAATGCTATGATAGGCATGTCCTACAAAGACACATTCCACTATCTTAGGTCTCAACTTGTGTTTCTTTGGAATTGGTACATTGACTTTCACCATGCATCCCCACGTGCGCAAGTAAGAAAGCAATGGTTTTCTCCTACTCCAAACCTCGTATGGTATTTTGTCCTTATTTCTGTTAGGAATTCTATTTAGTACATGATTCGACGTCAACAATGTCTCCCCCCACACCATGCCTAAGGTATTACCTCGGTATCTAACAAGGCATTCACCAAGTCAGTCAACATGAGGTTCTTCCTTTCGGCAATCCAGTTAGATTCGAGAGAATAGGGAGGTGTCCTCTCATGTACTACGCTATGTTCCTCACAGAATAAGTCAAATTTGTTTCTGAAATACTCTCCACCACGATCTGACTTAAGTCCTTTTATCTTTCTGTCAAGTTGGTTCTCAACTTCTGCCTTGTAGAGCCTCATCTTAAAATAGTGTAGAGCCTCATCTTTCATTTTCAACAAATACACAGCAGAATCTAGCAGCCTCAATAATCAATATCATTTCCACCCCTTGTCAACACCCCATTCATCTCGCAGAGATCTGAATGTAGGAGTTCTAACGGTGCGATGTTTCTCTCCTCGGTAACTTTGAGAGGCTTACGAGGTTGCTTTGACTGCACAGAACTATGGCACTTAGAACCTTTGATAATGGAAAAGATAGGAATTAAACTCACACTGGAAAGTTGAGACATCAGACAAAAATTAATATGGCATAAATGTGAGTGCCAAACATTAGCATCATCATCCACACTGCCATAGATATGGTCCACAGACTTATTGCAAAAATCAGAAAGGGAAAAATGGCACAAGTCTCCACACTCATAGCCTTTACCAATAAAATCCACACACATGCTTAGACACGACTACTTTATTAGACTCAAACACCAACTTAAATCCATCTCTACATAGATGGGGACCACTAACAAGATCTCGTCTCAACCATCCTCGTATTGTGAAATTGCTCCATAACATATATCTCATTGCTAATATCAGTAGCACCGAATTTGATATTCACCGCATCCACCAGCTCCTTAGCATAAGTCATATGCATGTATGACTCCACAAGATGATCACCAAGAACGTTAAGAATGCCTCCCATAAACATAGTAGTGACCTTCTTGAATTCTTTTTGTTGTTCAGTAGATTGAATCTCTTCAAGTTTGCCCGTACTAACTCAAAAGCACTTCATAGACATCAGCCACAGAGTGACCCTGATCGGTCATCTCTTAATGTGCACACCGGTGAATTTATCCAGCCTCAACGCCTCGGCAAAACCAGCCATTGAAAAATCAGAGTGCTTATAATAAGCTTTTTGGGTTGTTGGAAATATAAGCACATAATGATTTAATCTATTCCATAAATAAATCATGATAACACGGGAATAAACTAGCATAATCATAGCGTCTAATTTAATCTAAACATGTATACAAAAGAGCCACACATGAATAGATTAAACAGATTATATACTAGATAAAATATGGTAATGATGTGTCGAGGGTTCTGCTGAGGAGGATTAGTAGCAGCAGATGGATCAACAGGTACCGCATGTTCTACCTGCAGTGGAAAGTGTGGATAACAGCGAGCCACAACTGAATGACGAGGAAGACGAGCCATGGTGGACAAACAGTAAGTAGTCGCACGAAGCGCTTCCCAAAAATATTATTCACCCTCTCCCGTTGCAAGACTTCATGAGGTGATGGTTCCGGAGACCTACTCTCCCGATCTCTAGTGCATGCCGGCGGAGAGGGTGGAGTAGACTACGGTGGCGGCATAGTACAGAGGAGTGGCCAACCATAAATTGTTTTCACGTATGCTGCGTAGAAGTAACAGTTCGGAATATAAAGGACATGTGATCAATATGCCTTCCATATCTTAAAAAAACCAGGCACGCGTTGAAAGTGCATCTAGCCCCTAAGTGGTCTTGGTAATTTATGACAAATGCTTTGGATGACTAATGAATCTATTGAGTGTGTGTAGCAAGGTGGACTATTGCATATCTATGGAGCAAGGAAGGAGATAAGCACAAAACATTGGTGACAAGTAAAAAGGGATCCCCAAAGACTTCGACTTGCTAGGCATAAAGGTCTATTTTCTTTACTCTTGAGTAATAGGAAAATCTGCCTATTAAGAGGGGGCGATCCCGTATTCTGAAGTAAATTGTCTCTAGTTTCATATTTGATACCACATCTAGTGAGAGAACACTTTTGCACACACGTACACTGGCTTGGGCTTGTGTGTTTGCGTTTCGATACCTTGGAAAAAAACTGGGATGTGTCACATGTTTAAGTGCCACCGGAATGTCCGGTGTTTGGACCGGACTGTCCGGTAAAAACGCTCTATTGGCAACAGAGCAATTTTACCGGAATGTCTGGTGAAACCACCGGACTATCTGATAGCACTTAACCATTTTGAGCCCTAGTTGTTCCATGTTCCCGAAGCTCGCTTTTGACTAAGTCCCACCAGAATGTCCTATGAATGTACCGGAGTGTCCGATAGAAACACTCAGTTAGCAACCGAGCGATTTTATCGGAATGTCCAATGCAGTCACCGGACTGTCCAGTGACACTTGGTCACAAGACGAGAAGTTGTACTACCGGACTATCTGGTAGTTTGTGAAGGTTGCCTCAGCTCCACGAGGAAACGAGATAAGTAATAGTGGAATTCATGCTAGCTCATAGAAGATGGATTAGTGGCTAGAGGAAGTAGCAACGAGGGATTAGGGCTCTACGGTAGGACTTGTTCCGTGGGGATCGACCTATGGCTTGATCCATGGGGATCTTTTGGAGACTTGCTAACCCGTGTGCTTCTTGGAGACCTCGTTCCGTCTTGTGAGTGCTAGCATGGCGTAGAGTAGGATACTTGTGATCCGAACTACGTAAAAATCCTCGTCTCCCTTTTGCTACTAGTTTCTCTTGTTGGAAATCTGCTTAATCTCTCTAGTACGTGTTGGATCTGTGTGTGATTGAAGTAAAAGGGGGAACTTTGGCCTGTTGACCAAAGCCACTAGATTATCCGGTATTTCAACCGGACTGTACGGTAAAACGGCTCTGTTCGCAACAGAGCGATTTTACCGGATACTCCGGTGATACCACCGGATTGTCCAGTCTGCACTGACTTCCGCTGCTAAGTGCGTTTCTGGTTATAAAACACATTCACCCCCCTCTGTGTATTACTTTGATCCTTTCAAGTGGTATCAGATCAAGGATCTTCTACAAGGCTTAACCGCTTGAAGAAATCCTAGGCTTCAATCATGTCTAGAGATGAAGAGGAGATCATGTCCGAGCATACTCACACCGCAAGCAAAGATGAGGACAACGTTTCCCATTCCTCCTTCAAGACTTCAATTTCCAAGGAAGAAGGGAAGGTCAAAAGCGCAAGAAGAAGAAGAAGGAGGAGGGCGAGAAGGCAGAGACATCAACAAAGGCTAAGAAGAAGGGAGCGAGCATTCCATTTGACTATGATAAGCTAAATCCTTCTTCTTACAACTTTGTTTCCATTCCTTCCGGACGCGCTCCCACATTTGATGGGACTCACTATGCGTCATGGAGGAACATGATGAAGATGCATTTGATCTCGTTGCACCCTAGTGTGTGGAATGTTGTGCTTATAGGTGTTAGACTTGTCAAATGATGATGCTCCCCCGACGCCCGAGATCAAGCTTATCCACCTCAATGCCCAAGCGGCAAATGTGCTCCTTGGTGCTCTTAGCACGGAGGAGCGCAACAAGGTGGATGGGCTTAAGGAGGCGAAGGCGATTTGGGATACCTTACGCGTTTCCCATGAGGGTACCTTGCGTGTAAGGGAGTCCCAGATTGAGCTCTTGGAGGGCCAACTTGGTCGCTTCATGATGGAAGAAGGAGAGACCCCCAAGAGATGTACAATCGCATGATGGTGCTTGTGAACAAGATTCGCGGGCTTGGAAGTGAGAAGATGACGGATCACTTCGATGTGAAGAGACTTCTTCGCGCCTACGCCCCCCATCAATCATCATCTTGTCTCTCTCATCCGTGAGCGGCGAGACTTCAAGAAGCTTACCCCCTCGGATGTGCTTGGTCGTATCATCTCCGATGAGCTCATGTTCGAGGAGGTCAAGGAAGTCAAGAAGATCACTATGGCCAACGCCGCCGCCAAGAACAAAGGCGTGGCTCTCAAGGCCAAGTCCAAGAAGAAGAAGGCAATTGAAGAGGATGAAGATGAGAGCGATGATGAAGAAGAAGATGGCAAGGAGGGCAACGACTTTGCCCTCTTTGCCATGAACTTCCGCAAGTTCATAAAGAGTGACTTTGGCAAGGAGCAGAGGCGGGAATCCAAGAAGGCGTGCTTTGAGTGTGGCGACCCGGGTCACTTCATTGCGGATTGCCCCAAGAAGAGCAAGACCAAGAAGAAGGCTCCCAAGAAGAAGACTTACTTTCGCAAGAAGCTGGGTGAAGCTTATATTGGTGACGTTTGGGAGTCGAGCGATGATGATGATGATGATGAAAGTGATGAAGACTCCGACTCCGACAAGAACAAGAGCAAGAGCAAGCCAAAGGGTAAGGGAGTAGCAACCTTCGCCGCCAAGTCCTCACCAACGAAAAAGTCACTTTTTGGCGACATGAGTGACGACGAGGAAGGCGGCAACACGTCCTTTTGCTTCATGGCAAAGACACGCAAGGTAATGCTACCCTCGCACCCTCCCACTAGTGATGATGATAGTAGTGATGATGATAGTTGTGGTGATGATGAGTCTAGTGGGTCATCTTCTTGTGATGAGAAAATGTTTAGAGGCTTTAGCAAAAAGTCTATGAGTCATGTGTCCTCGCTTATGAAGGCGTTGAAGGCAAAGGAAAGAACCCTTGAGAGGCAAGAGGATTTGCTAATCCTTGAGAAGGAAAGGTGCCTTACTCTCAAGAGTGAGTTGGAGTTGGAGAAAGGGAAGGTTGCATCCTTAACGGAGGAGTTAATCACCGTCAAGGATTCAACTACTATTCTTGAGAACGATAATGTTGGTCTTCAAAAGAGCCTTGCGGTCTTGAAAAAAGCTCACAAGGACCTTGAAGAGCAATTTGGAGTTCTTTGAAATAGTACTTCATCTACCAATGCCAACTCATCCAATGCCTCCGACGCCTCCACAAGTAAAGTTTGTTCCCGTTGCTTCAATTATGATTTGAATGCTTTTGAGACTTGATGAGGACATAACTAGCTTAGATATGAGCATG
>CM002482.1:4594407-4617681 GCA_000325765.3 Leersia perrieri | reverse complement strand
TTTCGGAAGATCGGGAACCCTAGTCTACATCAAGACTAACATTCAAGCTATGGAGAACCTCAAGAAAGAAAATGAAAGACTCAAGACTTTGGTGGACTTTTGATGTTTGAAGTCAACCTTGTCCAAGGAGGCGGTGTACAACACAGTGAACCTCAATGCAAATCGCCATGGCTTCGGGCTTGGATACTCCCCTAATGAGTCCAAGTCCCCGAAGTCGAAGAAGACGAAGGTGGAGACCAAGGCTAAGGTGATCTTCACCAAGAGTTCACAATCCCATGAGGTCAAGCCCACCGCTTCTTCTTCCAAAGAATCACCAAGCACTCCACCGAAGTCGCCTTCCAAGGCCCAAGCCAAGCCTCAAGCAAGTGCTTCTCCGAAGCAACAAGACAAGGCTCATGGCAATGCTCACTCCAAGGCCCAACCAACTCAACACAAGGGCTCAACCAAGGCTTCACCGAAGGCCACACCCAAGACAACCGACAAGAAGCATATGCCTCACTCCGAATTTCGTGCTTCTTATGTTATCTTGAAGGACAATCTTGGTCGTGTGGTCGCCAAGTTCATGGGTACCAAGAAGGAGAGGAGGATGGCCTCCCTTTGGGTACCCAAGGTGCTTGTGACCCATGTGAAGGAATTCAAACTTGATGGAGTTTGGATTCCTAATTTTACGGCTTGATTGTCTTTTGTAGGCATACTCCTCCGACGGATCAAGTTGGGTGGTGGATAGTGGGTGCACTAACCACATGACGGGAGAGAGGGGGATGTTTACATCATTTGAGGATAGTGCCGGGCAACACACAAGCATTATATTTGGTGATGATAGCAAAGGAAAAGTTGAAGGCCTCGGTAAAATTGCTATCTCCCAAGATTCCTCTATTGAAAATGTGTTGCTTGTCAATTCTTTGAGATACAATTTATTGTCTGTCTCTCAATTGTGCAAGAGTGGTTTTAATTGCCTTTTTACAGAGAAAGCGGTCAATGTGTTTAGAAGGGATGATGAGTCCAAGGTTTTTAGAGGACGACTTGTGGGGGACCTTTATTTAGTGGATTTTTCACATGATAAAGTAACTCCGGAGTCGTGTCTAATTGCTAAGTCCGCACTTGGGTGGCTATGGCATCGCCAGCTAGCTCATGTGGGGATGAGGAACTTATCAACCCTTGTAACCGGTGATCATATTCGAGGTATCACTAACATCTTCTTTGAGAAAGACCGTGTGTATAGTTCTTGTCAAGCCGGGAAACAAGTTGGAGCACCTCATTGACCAAAGAACGTGATGACCACCAAGCGTCCCTTCGAACTCCTACACGTGGAGTTATTCGGGCCCGCTGCTTATGTAAGCATTGGAGGTAACAAGTACGGTTTCGTAATTGTCGATGATTATTCTCGTTTCACTTGGGTGTTCTTTTTGCACGACAAGAGCGAAGCCGTAGAAATCTTCAAGAACTTCATTCGGAGGGCCCAAAATGAGTTCAAAATCAAGTTAAAGAGTGTAAGAAGTGACAATGGTGGCGAGTTCAAGAACTTGTTGATGGAGGACTTCCTCGATGAAGAAGGGATCAAGCATGAGTTCTCTGCACCCTACGATCCCCCTCAAAACGGGATCGTAGAACGGAAGAATCGCACACTCATCGAGGCGGCAAGGGCCATGCTTGATGAATACAAGACACTGGACACATTTTTGGTGGGAGTGGTCAACACGGCGTGCCACGCAATCAACCGCTTGTATTTTCACATGCTACTCAAGAAGACCGCCTATGAATTATTGATCAGGAAGAAGCCAAATGTGTCCTACTTCCGGGTATTCAGTTGTAAGTGTTTCATTCTAAGCAAACGTCCTCGATCTTCTAAGTTTGCTTTTGAAGTCGATACCGGATTCTTGTTAGGCTATGAGGCGAATGTTCACGCCTATAGGGTCTTTAATAACTCCACCGGAGTGGTTGAGACTACTAGGGATGTGACATTCGAAGAATCTAACGGCTCTCAAGTAGAGCAAGTTGTTCCTCTTGTTGTAGTTGAGGAGAATCCATCTTTGGCCATCAAGGACAAGGCGATAGGGGACATTAGACCACATTTAGCGGATGGTGAGCAAGGAGACACCGACAAGACTACCTCCCCTCATGTGGCAATCCCTAGACCCAATGATCAAGGTGATCAAGACGGTAACAACTAGATCTCGTATTGCAAATTTTTCTGAATTTTACTCGTTTGTTTCCTCCTTGGAGCCACTCAAGGTAGATGAAGCGCTTAAGGATCTGGATTGGGTGCTTGCCATGCAAGAAGAGCTCAATAACTTTACCCGAAATCAAGTTTGGGAGCTTGTTGAACGCCCTAAGCAAAATATGATCGGTACTAAATGGGTGTTTCGCAACAAGCAAGATGAGCACAAAGTTGTGACGAGGAATAAGGCAAGAGTTGTGGCGCAAGGCTTTACGCAAGTTGAGGGGTTAGATTTTGATGAAACGTTTGCCACGGTCGCAAGACTAGAGGCAATACGAATCCTCCTTGCGTATGCCGTGCACCACAACTTCAAATGGACGTCAAGAGCGCCTTCCTCAACGGTCCAATCTCCGAGCTCGTGTACATGGAACAACCTCCCGGATTTGAAGACCTGAAGAAACCCAATCACGTGTACAAGTTTCACAAGGCACTCTACGGCTTGAAGCAAGCGCCTCGGGCTTGGTACGAGTGTCTTCGTGACTTCCTCATCAAGAAGGGCTTCAAAATCGGAAAAGTAGATTCTACACTCTTCACTAAGTCCATTGATGATGATCACTTTGTTTGCCAAATATATGTCAACGGCATTATATTTGGTTCTACTAATAAGGACTTTTGTGATGAGTTTGTCATGCTAATGACGAAGCGTTTTCAGATGTCGATGATGGGAGAGTTGAAGTTCTTTCTTGGATTCCAAGTGAAGCAACTTAACGAGGGAACCTTCATCTCTCAAACCAAGTACACTCAAAATATGCTTAAGAATTTTTACATGGCGGGACCAAAGCTGGTGAAGATGCCTATGCAATCCAACGGGCATCTTGACCTTGACCAAGGCGGGAAGCCGGTGGATCAAAAGGTATATCGTTCCATGATCGGCTCCCTACTCTATCTATGTGCATCTAGGCCCAATATTATGCTTACTGTAGGGATGTGTGCTAGATTTCAAGCGGCACCCAAGGAATATCACTTGGTTGCCGTCAAGAGAATTCTTCGGTATTTAGTTCATACTCCAAACCATGGGTTGTGGTACCCAAGAGGCTCAACCTTTGATCTTATCGGCTATTCTGACTCAGATTATGCCAATTGCAAAGTGGATAGGAAAAGCACTTCCGGTACGTGTCAATTTCTTGGTAGAAGTCTTGTTTCTTGGTCCTCAAAGAAGCAAAATTCTATCGTCCTATCCACCACCGAAGCCGAATATATCACGGCCGGAAGTTGTTGTGCCCAACTCCTATGGATGAAGCAAACCTTGAGGGACTTTGGCCTAAACCTCCACCATGTACCTCTCCAATGTGACAATGAGAGTGCCATCAAGATAGCCAATAACTCCGTCCAACATTCTAGGACCAAGCACATAGATATCTGCCACCACTTCCTAAATGACCATGAAGCCAAAGGAGATATCACCTTGACCTATGTGAGAACCGATAAACAATTGGCCGATATCTTCACCAAGCCTTTAGATGAATCTCGGTTTTGTGAGTTGAGGAATGAACTAAATATTTTGGATTCTCGCAACATCTCTTGACATCTCTAGTTGACCCTCTCCATGGTCAATTAGAGGTTAAAGAGAAATGGACATCAATCCTATAAGTTCTAGTGCCCTTGAGATCACATTTTGAGTAAATTTGATGTTGGTACAACTTTGAAATCATACAAAAGTCCTCTTGGGTGAAAAACTCCTTTGCAAAATTTTTGTGAAAATTTTGTGTGGCTATTTTGTTTCAAATTAGTTTGGATCTTCACTAGAGTTCTTGTTATAACCATTGTTATGTGATGATGAAATGTTGGCTGGTTATGACAAGAATTCATATATGTTCATGTCCAAATCCTTTCATATCCTTCACCTTGGCGTTCTGGACTGTGTTTATCGAACATTCCTGTAACTCCACCGGAATGTCCGATAAAATCCCCCTTGCTCCAACAGAGCGCCTCTACTGGACTATCCGGTAGGTCTCCATATATATAAACCCGGCGCCTCTTCCTTTTTCCGTCCCCAATCTCTTTTCCACTCCATTTTTCTCTCTCCTGAGGGCGACGGCAATGGCGCACGGCACCCCGGTCGCTCCCACCTCCATTTTGGCCTCTTCCTCCGCGACTTGGGGTGTTCCTCTCCATTCCTCGGACCTCCGGAATCTCCGATCTACTTCGGTACGTTGCAAATCCTTGGGGAATCCGTTTCTCTTCGTGTTCTTAATCTATTTTTGCCCGATCTATTTCCTTATGCATCTAGTGATCCATAGATCTTCAACCTAGGTTATCTAGACCTTCCAGATGCAAATCCTTTGAACCATTGTCACTTTCCATGGCTAGGAATCGTGAAATCCTCTTTTTGTGTGTTGCGCACCAGACTATCCGGTACTTCCACCGGATACTCCTGTGTATGTCCAACCCTAGCCGTTTGCCATTGGATCTCTCTGAGTTTCTTTGAATCTTTTTGACTCCAGGCACCATGACTCACTCAAAGGGGAAGGAGGTTGTTGAATCAAGCAAGGGTAGTCGTTCAAAGGCTAAGGCTCGTGCACAACCCTACACCAAGAGGAGCGCAAAGAGACCATCAAGGTTGGCTCAACCTGCTCCTGTTGAAGAAGAAGAGGAAGATGTTGAGGTTGACGCCCGTCCCAGGCGTCCTCCTTTTGTGTGTGTGGCTAGAATGCACCCGAATCCATTGGATCAACATGGTGGCGGTCGCATCTATGGCATTCTCCTGACAAGGATTAAATCACCTCATGATCCCCTTCAACCCGGACAGGACATGGGTCGCCAAGTGAGAGATTACACTCTTGCTAAACCGCCCTACAAGAAGGATAGGAACGAAGACCCATTTATATGCGAGATTCAAGTGGCTAATACTCGGTTCAGGACTTGGTTTCAACAGGACTGCTACAACAGTGTCATATCAAAGTACTCTGATCTCTCCAACAAGATGGGCTACATCAATTGGCCAAAGATTGAAGGCTTCAATAATCCTGTGTTCAATGCTGTGGTTGCCTTGTGCAAGGAGCGGGAGTTGTATGACATCATGGTATTGCAGAGTGACTAGTGTGATGAGATCATTGCTCAGTTCTGGGCAACACTCTACTTCTGTACAACCGGGGATGGTATCCCTTTAATCAAATGGAGGTCAAATGGTGATGACTATAAAGCTACTATTCACACTTTTGTGAGAGTCTTGCACTTGGACCCAAGTGTTGACATGTTGAAGATGAGAATCCACCAGGCCGAACAAGTGATGATTGAAGACACCTCCTATATGTATGGACCCAATGGAACTCTTGGAAAGACTCACGGCCTCCTCCCTCACTATGACATCTTGAACAAGCTGTTTCGCTACTCCATTGGGACAAAGGGCTCAGACTCTTCGACTATCCAGGGGTTCTCTAGGGATCTGCTCTACAACTGTCGCTCTGGCAAGCCCAAGATCAGCATCAAGTATTACATTTGGGATGAGATGCAGCTCACCGCCAATGATGCCCAGCGTGCCCCTGTCTATGCACCCTACATCCAACGGCTCATTGATGAGGTGGTCCCTCATGCTTTCATCAAGGATAGGGTGCATCCTCTATATGCTCCAAGGAATCAGTCTTTCAGCTCTTCATCTTCAGTTCCTAGTGGTTCTCGTGCTTCCTCCTCCACTCGAGCTCCTACCACTCATCCCTCATCTTCGTCTTCCTCATCCTCTCCTATCCGGCGCTTCCTCAAGGCCATCTTCTCGGTGTGCACTGTCAATGCCACATCGATTCATGGGAATGTTACGAAGATAAGGAAGATTGAAAATCGTTAGAAGGCTTTTCTTCGCTCTCAGCATGTAGATGTTTCTGATGATGACACTAGTGAGATTCCACCTCCATGCTTTGAGGATCCTTTTGGTGACGAAGGAGCTGGGACTAGTGCTGCAGGTACTAGTGCTGCTGCGGGTGGCAGTAGTCACTACTTTGTCTTTGATCCTTCTACAGTGTTCCATGAGAACTCCGGTGTTACAGATGCTGCTGCCCAAGGTGAAGAGTCGAGCGAGGAGTCCGGTGACGATAAGGAGAGTGATGATGATGGTGCCCAGGATGACGATGACTATGAGGCCTCCGAGTGATCTCGCTCGCTTTTGTTCTTCTCTTCTTCTCTACCTTTTTGGTGTCTTGATGCCAAAGGGGGAGAAAGTTGTCTCTATTGGACCACTCTTTGATTGCCCCTTTCTATCTATCTATCCTTGTAGTTGAACTTGGGACATGGACATGTAATATTTTATTTGGTTGTGATGTAATGATTGATTAGCTTAAGCTTGTCTATGTACCTTTTATTATCATGTGATGTGATGCTTATTTTGGGTGATATAATGTGTGCATGCCATGTTATGACTTGCTTCTTTTATGCTATCTCTTGCTTCACACCTTCGCACCCCACGATTGCTATGATTTAGGGGGAGTTCCTCATCAATCTATGCATGTGCATATGGTATTAACTTCACTAATTGAAGTACGCACATGTATAGGGGGAGTCTTTGCCTTTTATTTGTAGCAATCAAAATTAATTTCTTATTACTCTCTTGTAAGCTCCAAAAGGGTTATCATTAATTACCAAAAAGGGGAGATTGAAAGTGCATCTAGCCCCTAAGTGGTTTTGGTAATTTATGACAAACGCTTTGGAGGACTAATGAATCTATTGAGTGTGTGTAGCAAGGTGGAGTCATGGCATATCTATGGAGCAAGGAAGGAGATAAGCACAAAACTTTGGCGACAAGCAAAAAGGGATCCCCCAAAGACTTCGGTTTGCTAGGCACAAAGGAAACCCAGAACCAGGACTCTGGCCGGGTCGGTTCGCTAAAAAGACCGGACATGCAAATGACCCGGTGAAAACCGGATGAACCGGCCGGTTTTGTTGAAAACCGTGAACCGGGCGACTATGAACCATCGGTTTTTTCACACACATGGGCTTCACATTTTTCAGCAGGCCCAATAGTGGAAGTTTAGGCCCATGAAGTCACTACTATATGCAAAATTCAACTAAAAATTGCAGCTACGGGGATTCAAATGTGGGTTGTTGTGTTACAGTTTGAGCTTTCCCACCGCTGGACTACTACCTTGATTCTGATCTACTAAGAATATGTATATATTTTCTCTTTATGGTTTAACACTTGACCCGGCTGACCCGGCGGTCGGACAGGCGAACCGACATCCACGCCTCGCCGGGTCGACCTCCGGTCCGGGTTTTTCCAATATGATTAAGAGGGGGCGATCCTGTTTTCCGAAGTAAATTCTCTCTAGTTTCATATTTGATTCCACATCTACTGAGAGAACACTTTTGCACACACGTACACTGGCTTGGGGTTGTGAGTTTGCATTTCGGTACCTTGGAAAAAAACTGGGCTGTGTCACATGTTTAAGTGCCACCGGAATGTCCGGTGTTTGGACCAGACTGTCCGGTAAAAGCGCTCTGTTGGCAACAAAGCGATTTTACCGGAATGTCTGGTGAAACCACCGGACTATCCGATAGCACTTAACCATTTTGAGCCATAGTTGTTCCACGTTCCCGAAGCTCGTTTTTGACTAAGTCCCACCGGAATGTCCGATGAATGGACCGGAGTGTCCGATAGAAACGCTTGGTTGGCAACCGAGCGATTTTATCGAAATGTCCGACGTAGTCACCGGACTGTCCGGTGACACTTGGTCACAAGACAAGAAACTGTACTTTCGGACTATCTGGTAGGTCCACCGGATTGTCCGTTAGAAGGCACGGGGCTGTAACGGTCAGATTCTTTCTAGCACTTATTTAAAGCCCCTACCTCCATTATTGATAGTTGGCTGCCACATTCTCTTCACGTACCACCTGAGAACCTTCCCTTTAGCTCTCCTAGGGTTTTGAGCTCAAATCTCTTGGATCTAGTGAGAGAGAGTGTTAGAACTAGGTGTGGAATCTTGTGAAGCTTTTGGGGATCTTCTTCGGCATCCGTGCTCGTCTTGTTACTCTTGGAGGGTCGCCTCCTAGCCGGTTAGGGTCGCCCGTGAGCTTTCAAATTTGTGGATTTGCCCGGGAACAAATTTGTGAAGGTTGCCTCACCTCCGCGAGGAAACGAGGTAAGTAATAGTGGAATCCACGCTAGCTCATAGAAGATGGATTAGTGGGTAGAGCAAGTAGCAACGAGGGATTAGGGCTCTCCGGTAGGACTTGATCCGTGGGGATCATCCTATGGCTTGATCCGTGGGGATCTTTTGGAGATTTGCTAATCCGCGTGCTTGCTGGAGACCTCGTTCCGTCTTGTGAGTCCTAGCATGGCGTAGAGTAGGATCCTTGTGATCCGAACTACGTAAAAATTCTTGTCTGCCTTTTACTACTAGTTTCTCTTGTTGGAAATCTGCTTAATCTCTCTAGTACGTGTTGGATCTGTGTGTGATTGAAGTAAAAGGGGGAACTTTAGCCCGTTGACCAAAGGCCACCGGATTATCTGGTATTTCAACCGGACTGTCCGGTAAAACGGCTATGTTCGCAACAGAGCGATTTTACCGGATACTCCGGTGATACCACCGGATTGTCCGGTCTGCACTGATTTCCGCTGCTAAGTGCGTTTTAGGTTGTAAAACACATTCACCCCCCCCTCTGTGTATTACTTTAATCCTTTCACATGTAACCTATCTAAACTCCAAACCACCTCACGCAAGGAAAGATTTGATATGTTTCCAAAACAAACTCCGGAAATTTTTTTTTAGCATAACTCCGGAAATTTTGTTGAGCACGGCAAAACAAAACTGCAAAAGAAGACATATCTGCGCAAGCACGAGGAGCTAATTTTGGCGGACCATTCACACGCATGTCGTGAGTGCGCGCCCCTCGGACCATGCCTATGCCCATGCCCGTCAAGGCAAGGCAAGGCAAGCAAGTGCATGTGTTCCACTACTTCTCTGCTACTCAAGTGGCTAGAGAGCACTCTCCTATTTAAGTAGGTCTCACTCCCCTAGAACTAGCAAGGTGGTACTAAAGGTTGATATGTGTGCTTCCCATGAGGTGTACTTTTGTGATTGTCTAGGAATTAATTTCATGTGAGACTTAGCCCATTATCAATTTGAACACTTGAATCAACAAGGTAGGTTTAGAAAAACAAGCAAACTGGCTAGTGGGGTCGATTTTAGGGTGATAAAGGATAAAAGTCCTGTCTCGCCGAGGGAGCGAAAGGTTTACAAGACAAACCTATAAAGGATATCACACTCTCGCATTGAAGGCAGATGATTTACAACGCAAATAGACAAAGATGGATGAAATATGGCTAAACTATGTGAAAAGAAGATATTGAAAGCAAAAAAGTATGATTCTAATTGACTTGTAGATTAATGTGTTGTGTCTTGTCAATTGGACCATCCTTGTCTCTTATAAAGAGGTTGGTCTTGCCTCTCCCAGCAATCTCCCATGTCCGAATTATAAGCAACTAGGACTCAAAACTCCCAAAAATACACGAAAGGAAAGCCGATATTTCGAGTTGGAGTCAGACTTCAAGTCCCGACGGTCTGGCCGGCCTCATACGGCTGGTCTGACCGATCGGCGGTGTGACCACCATGTTTCACGTGGTCTGACCGCAACGACTATTTTGGCACGACGCCTTTGTGTGCATCTAGTCTAACCAACTATAGTCTGACCGACCCTATTGGGAAAACCCAGGCCTTTCTCCAAACTGGCTTCCAAATTTACTTCTAATTTCCGTATAACCAAATTTGGATGCCAACACATCCCATGATTAATTCTCAATCAAATATCTGGAACCATCACTAATATATGATTTTTGGCATGGAGAATTGGAGAGAGGCAGAAAAGGCCACAATGAGGGATGGTAGGCACTACTACAGAACGCCGTATAGGTGCCAGCTCTAAATAACTCATAGGTGGCGGTTTTAGCAACCAATACCTATGTAGCATCATCTTTAGGAGGACACATTGATGCTGATTAAACAATTGTCGCCTATACCACCTATAGGTGGCAGTTCTAGAACCGACACCTATAAGACATGGTAAACTGGCACCTTTAAAGTTATAGATGATGGTTTTCCACTAACAACCACCACCTATAACCGAGTATAGGTGGCAGTTTTTAAGAACAACCATCACCTACAGTTGATTATAGGTAGTGGTTTTAGATATCCTGGACCACCTATAGTCGGTTATAGGTGTCAGTTTTTACTATAAAAGCAACGCCTATAATCTTTCAAAATAAAAAATACAGAAAATGGCCAGAATTCATAGAATCACTGCATATAATTTACAGATATTACACAAAAGCTCATATATTAGGTCTCACAGATATCACTGCATATAATCGCAAATATCACATAATCATATCACACAACTCACAGATATTACAAGTCTCATCACCAAAACACAAGCGTGATCACCAAAATACAAGTTCCACCCCCGTAATGCAAGTGTCAGCATCATATATCACAAAAATACAAGTCTCACGCACCATATATCAGCAACATACAAGTCTCAACACCATAATATAAGTGTCACCACCATATATGCATAAAAAATACAAGTGATGCTTCAATACATGATTTAAGGCTTGACGTCAAAACAGATTTACCACCATATATAACCAAAATACAAGTACCACCACCATATCTCAACAAAATACAAGTTTAGAAGCATAATTGTACATCAGATGTTTAGAATTGGCCAAATTAAACAGATTTAATAAAATGGAATCTAAGTAACTCATGCTTGGAAATAATAAAACTTTTTTAAAATATCAGAATTGAAGTTTCTAATAGAATTAATCTAACACCATGAATCTTTAATTGCATGACAAGCTTGCAAAATGAAAATATAAAAGCTAAAAAGGAAAATTGAAATCCTACCATGACTGTTGTGACTGATTATCAAAAGGGGCAGTTGCACTAGCTAGGCCTGGGATTGATGAGGTGATTTGTTTATGTGGTGGTAGCCCTCTTCATCTGCAACATGCTTGTGGATGAAATCACAATGTGCATCGATGTGGCTGTCGGAGTCCTGTCCCAGCAACTCACTTGTCTCCAGGCCCAATTTATATGAAAGAAGAACAAATGTTTAATGTATTGGAAAGAAGTATGTTAAAGGTTGTCCACAACTAAAGTGTTAAACTGTTGTACCTCAGCATCGGTGGTTTCATTGCCAAGATGGAAAGTATTGCATGTACCATTTAACGTAAAAACCATAATCGTTATTGCTGGTGGTCTGACACAGGATATGATCATGCAAGGTAATATAGAACGTGGATGCACCAGGCGCGTAATGCCCATGGGATTTGCATGAATTGATGTACCTTTTATACGCTTTGCTGAGTATGTTTAATAAGGGCTTCATACTCTTCACAAGGCTTTCTCGGGCTATTGAAGGCAAAGATCCTACTACAGTCTACGTACACCACCAATTCCACCGCCCAAAAGAATGGAAGATTACTATTTTTCGAACAAGACATTAAAAAATGGTGTACCAAGAGAGGTACTGCAAAAGGATATGTTGACTTGCCTTAAGTTTGATTAACGCCTTTGAAAATAAAGTCCTCCACCTATGTTGGATTATTACAATCACATGGGTTGAGAAATGCAACTCTCTGTTCTGCTCTTCTAAATTCATAAGAACTATATCTGCATACCACCGCCTTTAAAACATAGTCTTCCACCTACTACATCGCCGTCATT
This sequence comes from Leersia perrieri, assembly GCA_000325765.3. Classification (NCBI taxonomy): domain Eukaryota; kingdom Viridiplantae; phylum Streptophyta; class Magnoliopsida; order Poales; family Poaceae; genus Leersia; species Leersia perrieri. The sequence goes on along the minus strand of CM002482.1, from coordinate 4,605,810 downwards.
GCCGCCTATGTCAACGCCGCTGCCACCAACACCACCGAGGTGCCGAGGGCAGGGAACCAACGCTGCCCTGATGGAGAGGATTTTGTCCTAGCCGCTGCCACTGCAGCCATTGCAGGAGAGCACGTCGCCCGCCTCGCCGCCACCTTCACCGGTCGCCCACATCGTCCTCGCCTCCGCCGCCGGTGTTAGTGAAAGAGTGAGTGAGGATAAGAGTTAGAGTTTGGGGTGGGGTTTATATAAGATGGGGGTTTAGGCATCAGTTTTCAATTAACCGCCACCTCAGGTGGAGAAACTGGCACCTATAACTTAGCAATAGGTGTCGGTTTCTTACTGAAACCAAAATCGACACCTGTAGTTGAGTTATATGTGCCAGTTTCTTATAAGGAACTGACATCTATACTCAATTTTCTTTTTAAAAATTTATAAAACATTTTTAGATGGATTTGTTTTGGGAGACCACTACCTCATATGATCTTTTGCTTGTGTCCTAATTATGTTATACAAATATTGATCCCTCCTAGGTTACTATATTTTGGGACGGAGGTATTTTTTTTAACTTCAAACACGCCTATTTTATTCAACTGTTGGCTCAGGGTAATCACGAGCCACAAGGCGTTTAACAAACTCCCGGAGGGGATCAATCTAAACATCGGGTCGATCCGGGTCCCAAGACGAACTCAACCTGGACAGCTGTTCATGGGCGCAGGTGTAACAAGATCGGTCTGCATGAACAAATACTTGCTCGTAGTCCAATTTACCTCAACTCCATGAAGAGTGCTCCCCCTAGGGAATGATCGTAGTCGTACGATCTCCATAGCAGGTTTATAGGAAGAAGGGATTCACCTATCTTCGATGCATCATGCATGGTCTTCTTGCTCCGTGCATGTTTTGCTCTAGTTTTCCCCTTACGAGGGATGTTCTGTCCATTGTTGAGAATACGTTTTTACTAAGCTCAACCTTATTGTTGTCTAGAGATGCAGAGGCCAGGGATGTAATTATCCTCTTCTAAAAGTTCTTGGTAACATTGCCTAGCTTTGACAAAAAGAACAGAGGAAAATAACTTTCAAAATGCGAACTTGAACCTAACTTTGAGGCAAAAGCAAGTAATTACTACAACTATACAATAAACTGAACTTTCTTTATGAAATATGAATTTGACAATCTCACAAAAAAATCGAACTTAATGTAAAATATTGTATGGTTATCTGATATCACCATTTTTATATATGAGATTTATTCAAGAATTTTATAGAACACTCTGGGTTTCTAATATACACGCAGCTTAGTCTGGTTAGTCTAGTTGATTGTATTAATATGTCGCTGTTTTAATTAAAATTATGGCCTTTGAAAGAGCTACAACCAATTATGAAAAGTATTGCAGTTACGAAGCACTGCATACATTGATTGAAAACAGGATAACTATGTGAAATACCTGCCTAAAATAGAAATGAACATATTGTGAGTTGTGACATGTCTATCAGTAGTCTGGCAAAAATATTTATATAGTACCTGTCCTTAGACCTTTGCTGCACCACCACAAAGTCCAAATAAGAAAGTGGATACGTCGTTGCCCGAGTTATGAATTTGAACTTAAATGTCGCAAATAGTCTAACCAAAGTAAGTGTCGCGACAACATTGCCAAGAAGATAGAACATGGGAAGGCATGACGTTGCCAGATCCATTCCCGACATCGCGATGCAAGGACAACAAACAAATCAGTGTTCGTAGCTCGGCGTGGAAAGCTAATGATGACCACAACCCCCGCACCGATTGCTCAACATCATCATCGTTGCAGCTGCCACCATCGCCACCAGCCGCCACACATATGACATAGCACCGTTTGGGGACGAAAGCTCCGTTGATTCAGAGGCAGGGCACCACCCTGCCGAGTCACCGAAGAGTACCATGCCACATCTAGGTGCTGCCTTGCCGCAACGGAGACACCATCACCGGTGCGTAAAAGGGTTAGTAGTGTCGTTATGGCTTTAGATCCGATTAAATAAACCTAGCATATTAAACTTAGCCTATTATATCCCCGCAAAAAACAAAGAAAAACATATAGGCCATTATATACCAGTTAATTTCCTAATCAACCCTGTACCAAACGAAGAAGTGATTCCGTGATTGTGATAGATTGATCAGTGACAGTGTTTGTGGTTCATCCAAAACGGGAGGTAAAAATTGACAGGATCAAGTTGCTGAGCAAAGCAAGGAGATACAAAGATTGCTGTGCAATGATCAGAAAAAGGCTAGTCGTTGTCGAGTCACTTTTCACATGAACGTCGCTATCTTTGCTGGTTATCCCCCGCTGCAGTTGGCCCGTTCCGTGTACATACGTATGATATTTCAGATTTGCAATGTCGCCATGATCCATCATCCATGTGAAGGCATCTGTGATCGATATCATGCTACAGGAGAGCTGGAGAGGTGGTATTAGTTATGGACGCCAAATGAAAATTCTGCAATGTGCCGCTTACAGCACAAACTCGCAGATCTTCAAGTTTCCATATGTATGAGATGTTTTACAGCACAAAGAGAGAGGTTGTAAGCACATGAATTACTTGTTCCAAGTGTGGTTGAAGTATACAAGTTACAGCATAAGAAGTCAGCATTACACGCTCCAGATAAGACTATTATGCCAAGGTACATCTCTTAGAGTACTACTCAACAGTTTACTACGTAGTAGTACACTACACTGGCTATGTTGTGCTAAAACTGGTTAATGTATGACATCTGATCAGCAGATATATTTTCTAGTTTCCATATATATTTCGTTCATCCCAGGGAAGAGTCTTTTCAAGGATACCGGTGTTTCCTTTCTACTTCTTGTAGCAAACAAACAAAAAAACTTATAGTGCTAGGTATAGGCCAGGAGATTGAAGGAATGGCATGCCATCACTATGCTCAACTTATCTCAAGGGCAACCTAGATCCTAGCATAATTTTCATTTAACTGTTCTAGCTTGACACATCTAAAGCAATATTAAACCGTACCTTCAGATCTTTCTTAAGATTTCAAGCATGAGTTCCAATAGAAAATTTGTTTGTCAAACCACCAAACAATGTATGTACTACGAGGTTATTTGTGCCTATGACATTTTATGGTTCATTATAAAAACGTTGCCAGAACAGGTCCAAGGGAAGTTCGGCAAAGTTACAGTAAAAATGTTGATCTTAGGGCCAAAAGAAACTACTCCCTCCAGTCATATTTACATGATGTTTAGGGCACTAAAATATGCTTGAGAACAGCACAACTAAGATGCCCTAAAGGTCTAATATTGACTAGAGGGAGTATTAGATAGTACAACTCAGCCATAAAACAAACAACTCTCTCAAGAAGTATGACAATTTAACATACAACTGTAGTCATTGAGGAACAAACAAATACCATTAGGTGCGCAATTAGAAAATTATCAGCAAAAATGTGTTGTCTACATCACGGGACCTGCTGTACTACATGTAGGGTTTTTTGTTTCAGACATTTTAACAAATTATACTTCTGTCTATAAAAATGCAAAAGGTTGGATCATAGGAAAAAACCAATTGATCAAGGCAAATTTGCTTGCTCACTATGATGCTACATCCAGTTCAACAAAAATGTTATACTCCCTCCAGTTATTTATATGGGCTATTTATATTTGGCATTGGGACAATAATGCTTAGTTATCCCAACGTCAAATATATTTGACTACAGGGAGAGTGTATACCTTCGACGAGTGTGTATAAAGCTGCATATTTACAAAGCACATAATACAATACATTTTATTGTCTGTGGTATCAAATATGTTTATTATTAGAACCATAAAATTTAGAGTACATTGGAACTAAAATAATAAGAAATTCCAAATAAAATCCACAGCAAAACACATTTGGAACACGAAGTTAAAATAGTACTTGACAGATACATACCGCTAAAATGTGCAGGGATCAACACAGCTAGATTCATATTGCAGGAAACAAGTCCTCAAAAAGACTTATTAAATGCCTCCGTAAGTTCTCAACGCTACCGATATATATGACAACAAAACAAAAAAAAAACATTACATCAGGCCATAGCAATCCTTTTGAAACCAAATTTGCAATTGTTCTTCCAGGTAAAAAAAGAAACTTCCAATTGTTTAGCAACTCACTAAATAGCTGCATAGGGAAAAAACGACGCTGTAGACGGTGATGATTTACTCTTTGATGCATTGGCCTTGCACCTCACGGTATCAGCTTGTCCTTTTATTGATCTAAAATTAAAACAAGCGATATATCAAAAGGTGATAAGATACAGTGTGTAGCACAACAAAGTTACAAACAACTAATTTGGAAGGAGTTCAACATCCGTAGAGAATAAATACCAATGCCATGATATTAGAGGTTTAGTCTAATGATAAATGTATGCAATCGTACACCATCAAGAGAACTAGTAATCAGATGAATAATCAGCAACTCAGCAGTGGATGTCTTGTTATTTCAAGCAGCACCATTTTTTGCATCTTCAACTTTATTATCATAAAGATAATGTAAAATATATCTCAGAGATCTTCTTTGAACATCGAGAAAAAAAAAACAGGCAGTGAAATATACCCAAATAATAAAGAAGCTTCACCACATTTCTGACAGCCTATTTAACATTGAAAACAAAAGGTGCCAGGCAGTAAAATTGTTGTTTGAAATTCATAAAGAAGCTTCACAATGAACACATTGCACAGGTTGGAGTGAACATTGTTTCACTTTGCACCAGTTTTAGTACATACTTTCGCTTTACACCACATTTTATTGAAATAAGTTCCACTTTGCACAAGTTTACATAAATGGGTAAAACGTGTGAAACCTTTTAGTTTAGATCACGTTTTACGAGGCTTCATTCATATTTACAAAATTTCATGAAAATTCTGGTGTATCCTGGTGTTAAGTGAAACATATATTATATAATTTCATGGTGTATCCTAGTATTAAGTGAAACTTGTACCAGTAGACCTGGTGTAAAGTAAAAGTATGTACAAAGCGGAACAATGTTTGTTCACTTCTCGGTGCATAGGGTAATTTACTAAAAAACAAAGATCAACATGTTCTATACTTCAGTTAGCAAACCATGTAAGAGGTTCTATGCGAAAGAAGGACATGCACCCAGATGTTCCATGTTCAGCCTTTTGGATAGTACAAGGGTGCAAAAGCTAAATGTAATGGTTACAACATAGAAATTAGCTAGGTACTCCAGAAAAATTTCAAATTTAAAGCAATGGATAACTTCAAATAAGATTAACATCCATAGAACATGTTGTAACTAAAGTGACAGAAGGGAACAAACGTATAGAGCTAAAATTATCTGAATAGATGATCTTGTGATAAGAAACGCATCTACCATGATTTTGAAACAAAAAGGTTATACGATTAAACCATGCTCCATCAATCTTCAACAATCACAGAAATAATTACGACCAACTTAAATATTATCTTTGACATGGTCCTTTTCAAATCCTTACTTCATAACTGGACGTTCAAGAAAACTAATTAAGGAATAAGACCCTGGGTTCCAGGCCAACCATAGATACACAAAATTATAACATATCAACTCTTTTAACAGTCATTGCCTCAAAAAAAAAAAAAAAAAAATCTTTGTCATGTTGAGCTCTTATCCGATGTGGCATGAACGTGTCATATCAATGAAGATCACCTCTATGCTAACAGCCTAACATAAAGGAAATGCTAGCAAAGTGGTAAGGATTTTGCCTCTCACCAGAAGGCCATGCTTCAAACCCCAACCTTGCATATACTTCTATAGATTTCTATGTAAGGTTGGGGTTTGAACACTATTGTCTTAGGTGAGAGGCAAAACCCCCTAACACTTTGCAATCAAAGCTTTTGTGTTAGATAGTACATTGCACATTTCTTTGAAGTGGTGCAGGTCAGCGTCAAGCATATCGGTGCTGACTTAAAATAAGAAGGAAAACGACAAGAGCTCAGCGGGCACTGTTAGTGTGCTGAGATGATATGGTCATCACCTATGAGGTTGGTGCTGAGCCGAGGACACATTCCTGCAATAAGGGCCTGTTTGGTTGCCAGCACCAAGGATGGCTCACACTGAGGCATGCAAGCAAGAGGTGTTTGCTCGCCTGCATGTGAATCCGAGCAGGGCTCAGGGGTCCATTTGTGTGATATGAATCCGAAAAAAGAATAAATTGTTAAAAACTCGGATAAGTTCCAGGCAAAACACTGCTGGCGTGAAAGGAAAACACAATACTTAGTATATAATAATTTAGAAGGCTTGAGTAACACCCTAAGATAGCTGCATACAGAATAAAGATGCTTTATAAGATAATTTGTTACTACTCTCGAACCCTCCTTTAGTCCAATGTATCAGTTGAAACTAAAATCAGATATTCCAAGTGGCAAACGTGTCTCAGGTGGAGTGCCACAAAGTCCACAGGCAGGTAAATTTAAAAGGATTTTTGAACTATGTTATTTTTTCATTGACAATAAAAACCGTGACAACCTGGTTCTAATAATAATTTTACTTGACAACGTTAAGCCGTAACAAACTGAGAAATTGCGCGCTGTTCTAAAATAAAAGATGAAGGTTCACACAGATAACATTATGTTATCACGGATAGAGTGATTTCAAAAGAAAGTTCTAGATATCAAGATAACTTCAGCGTACTAACCAAAAAAAAAAAAAAAAAGAGGCAAATCTCCATGATAACACTGTTCACACAAAATTTACTATCATATAAGTTGCTCATTTTTGTGCTAGTTGAAGGGAATAAAATGGTTTAATCAAATGTACCCCTGATTGAAAAACATTGCCCCAAAATGCTTAATTAATAACTAGAGACCGAATCTTACAGGATATCAGAATCACAAACAGAGAAAGATGTTCGACAGAAAAAACAAGATAAGTAGTCTGATGCACTGGATCTTCCTTGCACTACTTCCCATTATGTTAGAAGGGGTGGCAAGTGGCAAGAAACAAATGAACAACTAATGATTAAATTCAGAAGTTTCCTTGGTGCTCCATCAAACGTGTGCATAACAAAGGAGAAATGTACAATTTTCCTATAATGTTAACTCACTCACTCACCAATATAGGTCATGTACCATTCTCGGCATCGCATTGAAAGGAAACAATAATAAATGAGCTAAAATCGTCTGCAGATTATGTGCATTGAGTATGGGATGTTACAATGAAATATTTCACAAGAAATATAAAAACAAAGTAACATGAAACAGCAGAACAATGTAATATGATAGCAGCAAGAAGAAAGTACAAGCTTACCATGTCAAACACTGGGTAGCGATTGCGATGGCGGAAGACCGGTGTAAAGGTACACTTCATTGACAGTACCAGAACTTATCTCACAGAACCGCCCAAGCTGCATGGTCTTGATATCAAACGTGAAAAATGTAACATTCTGCTGAATTGGATCTCTCAAGTTATGCTTGGGATGATCAAGCTTTATGAATAAGTACCCTTCAGATGCACCTATGATTCCTCTAAATCGATACCCCCATTCCTCAGGCAAGTTGATTTTGCTCTGCAGTTGCCACCGGTCACTGAAATACATGAACTTATAGAAATACAGGACACACCGTTTATCTGACCGGAAAACATCCGCGACAATTACAATAGTCCATCCATCCATTGATTCCAAAGTGGTTATCTGATTACTGAACATCATGACGCGGCCTGAAAGGACTGGAGAGATATCCACAACATTAAACTCCATTCGGTGTGTGTCCAATACAAGCCACCTATGAGTGAGGGTTATCATCCAGTAGAAGCACCCATGAGCATGGTTGCGCTGTCCAAGCCGAACGCCCATGACCCTCCTCATACTCAAAGCATAGTGTTCTGGAGGTGAAAGAGCGCACCATTGCTGGGATTTGGAGGAATAGAAGAACGCGACCAGCTTCCCTCGGCAGCACGCCATCCAGATCACAGAGAAGGATGGATCCTCGCCTGCAGCATCACCGCCGTGAGATGCAAGGAAGATCTCGCTGCTGCGGGATTGCAGACCACCATCGCCGCCGCGTTGCAGGTAAGGGTTTTCGACGGAAGCGGCAAGGTCGTCGGGGATGGGCGGGAGCAGGACGTACCGCCGGAAGAGAGGATCGCATACGGCGACCTCAGTGAAGGCCGTGGAGCCGCCGGCGAGCGCGCGGTCGAGGAGGAATCGGCCGTCGCGGTGGTCACGGAGGAGCCAGGCGCGGGCCGGGGGAGGGAGGAAGACGAAGGAGAAGCCCTCCGTAGCGAGGGTGAGCGCGCGGGCGGCGGGGGCGGAGGGGTGAGGGGGCAGCGCCGGGTGGAAGGCGGCGGCGCCGTCGGGGCACAGGACGCCGAGCGGCAGAGGCGCGTGCCGCGAGCGGAAGCGGCGGAGGAAGCGTGGGGAGGCGGCGACGCGGCGGAATGGAGCGCAAACAGCGGAGGCGCGCGCGAGGTCCGTAGGTGACGGCAGGCGGAGGAGGATGTCGGCGAGGACGTCGTCGGTGAGGGCCAGTAGCCCGGTGGCCATCGGCGGCGGCCGACGAGGGTTTGGGTGGAATGGAACTGAAATGCAGCTTCCTCTCCTTGGGCTTGACAACTTGAGCTTGGGCTACTGGGCCAGAAATTCAGAAAGCGGCGGCCTGCTCTGCCACCTGGAGTTTCACAACTCAGAAGTACACGCGATCTTCTTCTTAAAAAAAAAATGCAAGTGCTACCCGTACATGGTATATGTACATACATTCCTAGAAAAAGTGGTACGTGTACATTAGAAATTTCACTCCTAAAAAGGAAATTTAACTCAGTCCCTCCATTTCATAATATAAGGGTTTTGATATTTTTTTAACGTTTGACTATTTATTTTATATTTAAAAAAATTATGAAAGTGTCATATATTTTGTTTGTGACTTAATTTATTGTCGAAAGTACTTTAAGAAAAACTTATTATTTTTCATATTTGCACTAAACTTTTTACTAAGACGAGAATAGCCAGACGTTATAAGGAAAAAAGTCAAAAGCCTTACATTATAAAATACTAGTATATTTTTGCAAGAAAAACTAATTACTGTAGTATATCTTTTCGGCAGAAATTTTAATTAGTATTTTGTTAAAAAAATAGTAGTATATCTTTTTGCCAGAAATTTTAATTAGTACTTTTTTTTGGAAAAAAACATATCTTATGATCAGTAGATCACGATGGACTAGAAATACAGTATCCATGCATGGAAACAACCGTACTGATTAACGGAACGACTAATCCGGTACGACCTCGCATCACCGGACGAAAAGGTGAAGTACAGAAAGATGGCAAATTTATCTTAAACTTTTATAATAGGTATAGATTGATTCATCTTCAACATGGTGCGGAAGGCGGAGGTTCGAGCACTGCCCGCAGCCGTTGAGGGCACCAACGCCATCGCCCTCGCCGCACCAGCACCAGTATCACCTCCACCATCACCACCATGCCCACCACGACCCTGCATCGCGGACACCATGGTGTGTGCCATGAGATCCTCACCACCGGTCTTCGTCCTCGCATCACCGGCATCACCTCCTTCCTCATCAAAGTTGAGGCCACCAGGGCATGTCGCCGGCGAGCGCTTCACGCTCGCGGCGCGCCGCGGCGCCCGCCCATTCTATGGGAGCTGGGTGGAATTTGCGGCCGCAACAACGACAGCAGTAGCAGGACCGGCGGTAGAGGCGGAGACAACGTCGATAACGGCGCACTTCCGCAAGGCGGATGATGTTTGTATTATCACTGAGGACAGTCGTGACCGCGACAACGAGGATGGCGCGGCGCCGGTCCAGAACAGGGCAGCAATTGCGCCGGCCACGGCGGCGCTCGGCCACCCCATGGCTGCACCGGCCATGGCGGCGCCCGGCATCCCGACGGCTATGTCGGCCACGACGGCGCCCGGCTCCCCCACGGCAGATCGGCGACCCAGCGGCTCGGCCGCTCGCAGCAGTAGCGGCGGCAACTCGTGACGGCGCGCCCGCGCCTGTGAGCAGCAGTCGCAGCTCCGGCAGCGACGCACCAGCGCCTACGAGCAGTAGCATGGCGATGGTGGTTTGCGACAACGTCTGGCCGACGGCGCCGGAGGCGGCGGAAGCAGGCCAGTGATGGCAGCTAGTGGCCGGCGGCGGCCTAATGGCGGCGTCAGGCCTGGACACGCCCTGGCGGCGGCGGCGAGTTGAGGGGGAGGATGGGTGAGGCAAACCCTAACCTCCCCACTCCCTGCCTTAACCGACCAGGCCAGGCCGACCCATTAGCCGCCCAAGCTAATGGGCCGCATCAGCGGCTACCGGACCGTGCGCCTGATTTCGGCCACTGGGCCTGTGCAAGCTGAAAGGCCTCCTACGCCTGCGTCCCCCTCCTCTGGCTCCCTGGACTCAAGCGGTGGTGGGCCGAAAACCAAATTATTTCGGCCCATCGCCCAATTACCTTCATTTTTTTTGGAATTTATATTGTATTGTCTATTTGATCAATTTATTTTTTAATGTAAGTTGCAAAGTAGTCAATAAATTTTGTACCTATGCAGTACAATTTCAGTTTAGCCCTTGAATTTTGTACAATTCTATGGCTAAATAATTGACATATTTTTTGTCCAATATAATATAGTCATCAGGCTATATTTTTACACTACGATTTATTTGCCTCATGCAAATAAACAATTTTTGACCCATTGGTCATCAATTAAATTTTGGACCCTCAGGTTCAATACAATTACAGTGTACTCCATACACCTCAGTATACTGAAAATTATGTAAATGTTTAAACAGGGTGTCCATCGGCATTCCTAGTAACGTATACATATTTTGGATTAATTTTCATTATTGCAATGAATTAATTTCTTGCACTTTAATTTCTTGCAATTTTAATTTTATTGCAATGTAATTTCTTGCAATTAATTTTCTTGCAATTTAATTTTATATTAACCACCTCTATAGTCATATTGAAATCATTCAATGAGTACAAAACAAAATATGTGGAGACTTAGACATATCTTAGCAATGAGTTCTCCCACTCGTCCACATCATGTGTTTTACACCATAATTGGTGTTTATGGACATAATTATACTCCTATATGAGGTCCTATAATTATGCATCATTTGTATTCAACCATATTGAATTCTTGAAATTCAATTATATAAATTTCGATTGATTAAGCCCTATGTGCTTAATTCCATTGGAATTTATATGCAAAAACTTGATAATAAAATACATCTATACTATATTGATTTCATATCGTGGGTGTAGTCTAAGGCATCTACTACACATTTTGTGTAGATTATGACCTTAGCAATGATGTTCTCATCCACCAATTTGGTGTTCACCACCATCAATATTTTAAGAATATAAATTAAATTATGGAGAATGAGGCATCTACAACATTTTGTAGATTACGTCTTTAGCAACGAGCACACTCGTCCATATAA
>CM002482.1:4508167-4594307 GCA_000325765.3 Leersia perrieri | reverse complement strand
ATACCCATTGGTATGTATGGAAATCAAGTTCTATATACAATCATGGCAGATGAAATGAATTTGATAGATTCGGAGAAGTAAGTCCCTATGGACTTCACATTCTGAATCCAATTATAAATCGCAATATATATTGTGTACAAGTCAAATCATTATATGATTTGATTAGCGTGGTATTATTGGTTGTGTGAGTTCCTCCACAGAAGGTAAACTCCAACCATGTCGATTGCCACGTGTGCTTACAAAGAAATCCAAACTTGGATTTTATATCATCTCAACAAATATCGATGCGTTCTGTAATCATCAAAAGCACACAAATTAGTTGGTAATCATCTTAGGTATAATTTCTCATCTGAGCAATTAAACCTTAAGGACGGATTTTGAGATGATAGATTTGCGTAAACCAAATCATGCTTAAGTCTATAACTTAAGAACGTAAATCTGTTTTCAATATCCAATCGATATTGTCTACCAATATCAAATGATATTGTATAGTCATATCCATTAACACTTATAGTCATTTTATCCCTAAAGATGGATCAATATCCATTGACCTTGGGGTGAAAACTATATGCCATTAAAGTGCTAGTGTATCTTGCAAATTGCAACAGGCATGTTAATGCATTTGCTGATACCTTGCTATAGCTCATAATAACGCATCTCTAATATCACCATCAGGTGAGAGTTAGACTTGATATCTTTAGATATCTTTGTGGCAATAAACGATTTTGATTTACTATTGAAATCAAGATAAAACCATAGTGGGATATGTATATCCTAGCAAACTAATCCCGCAAAGCCAGATTATATACTGATTATTATTAGAAGTGATTAAGCATAATTACTTCCACATATCATTCCGAAGTTCACAGCCTCGTAAAATGATTAATCGCATAATTATATTATGTGGTATTGATTCCATTGAATCACATATTATTATCTACAAAGATAATGATATTTGCGTTGTTCAATTACAAAAATAGGTTATCTTGCAAACTAGGTCCTACCAACTTCATGTTAACTTCACGTTACAAGAAATTGGTATGTGGTCAATCTATGTTTGCAAGTGTCAGGGGGAGAAATCTCTTAGACTAAATCTGTTCAAATGAAAATATTGTACTCTTTTTTCCTCTTATGAGTTTTTCCAATCAGGTTTCTCATGAAAGGTTTTTAATGAGGCAATATATCAACGTAAGTATATCATATCTCTATTTTCCCCAACAGGGGTTTTTAAAGGGATACCAAAGATATGCAATAATTTCTCACAATTTTCCTATAAGGTTTTTGGAGAAGTTAACCTATTATGATCCAAAGGTCATAATCATCGTTCTCAAAATTCTCACATGAGTTTTTCCTTCTCAAAGGTTTCTCAGAGAATTCATGAGGCAATAACATAAATATGTCATACCATTTTCTCCTTTTTTTTTCCTATAAGGTTTCAAGGAGTTTTAATGACATATCTATATCCATGGTTTCTCCTAAAATTTTTCCCACTGCGTTTTTAGAGGAGTTTTTCCAAAGGATGATAGCAAGAGCCAAGCTTCGAGGAGAGACTCTCTGAATGATTGACCTTGTTATAACGCTTCACATTGTACTCTTCTCTTTTATGAGTTTTCACCATCAGGTTTTCTCATACAAAGTTTAATGAGACAATGTTTGATGCAAACATATGCCCTACCTCATGTTTTCCCCCACAGGGGTTTTTCTAGAGATAGAACAAGGCATAGATTACTCCTTAAACCTTTTAGGTTTATGATAGAGCAATCATCAATCAATTAATTCCTATTTTTCAAAAGGGGGAGTGTTACAAAGCCATTATTTGATCTTGTCAATGCAGCAATCAAGGTCATGAAATATGTGATAACTGCCATGGTTAATCTCACTTATTGCACTGGTTTATTCCGCCATGAATCTACCTAAATGCATAAGTTATAAACCAGCCCATGAATTACATTTAGAATGAGAATTCATGTTTATTCATGTATATACTAATGCTTGCATTAGTGTGCTGTAATCTCTATATAAAAGGGCCATGAGATCAATAAGAAATGAGGAGGTTTTCACTCTACTCTTGTGCCATTCTATGTCTCTCAATTTCATTCACAACAATTTTCGTCTACCAGATCGAAAAAACATATCAGGCTCATCCATCGGAGTCTTCTCTTGATCAGCAATGTCCACCTTGGCAACGGCGACGGCGACAGGCCGCCATGACCGGCCACCTCCTCACGTTACCTCCTGCGAGGATCTTCTGTATTCCTACGACAAGGTCCTCACCATGAACATCGACAGCTATAAGGAGGCGACGAAGCTGGCGCCCAACGGCAAGAATATCAGGTTCCCCAAGCTCAACGCCGGCGGTTACTCGTGGTACATCCTCTTCTACCCCAACGGCAGGCTCCCCGGCACCACGGACTCCATGTCACTCTTTCTCCAGCTCGCCGAAGCCCCCGACGACGGAACGTACGTCAAGTTCAAGTACCAGTTCATGCTGGAGAGGCCCCAAGGCGACAGCCCCGGGATAGAGTTCATCTCCGGCAGCGTCGTCGCCTCCGCCAACAAGCAGTGGAATTCGCATGGGTTCGAGCGGTACGTGTCGCGGGAAGATCTCCGCAAGAGGGGCTTGATCAAGGCTGATTACATTAGGGTCCGCTGCGACGTTTCCCTCTTGGAGAGGAAGAAGACGTCGTTGTCTGTCGATTCACCTCCGGCCCCACAGCCCTCACACCAGCCGAAACCGGCACAGCCGACGGTTGCAACTTCGACATCTTCGGCAACTACGTCAAGTCCTTCATGGAGGATGGAAATTCCATGAATCGTGGAGGATGGAAATTCCATGATCTCTTTATTCTCTTTTTTTTTGGACTATATTTCGTTGGTTTAAACCAATCGGATATGATGTTAGCAGCAGTGCACCATGTTCTATCGAGTTACCTAAATAATTTTATACCATCAAATCTGATCTGGAATAAGAAATTCATGTACCATGACTTTTTCGTTAGCGCTGACTCTGGAATATTAGGATAAGACTAGAAAGAGTGCCCGTGCGTTGCAACGGAAAAAACTAAAATTATGATAAATATTAGTTTTATTATTTTAATTTATGTATTTTCATAATCTCAATTCAGAAATTTGAAGCAAAATCCAAATCCAAGTACGGTTAATATAAAGTTAAGAAAAAGGATAAAATTGAATTCGCTTCAAATTTCTGATATGTATTTTCAATATGAATTTTGAAGCGTCTACATATTGGCTTGGAAAAAGGCCAGCCAAATCCAGGTATGATTCCACCTATACGTTTATGCTTTTGACCCCACGAACGTGCCAACTCGTTTCGTAATTCGCATAGCTCTACTCGTCTTCATTTGATCAGGTTAACATGCCACATGGCTGAGGAGGCCTGCTCCTGCTCTCAATTATCTCCGGCCGGAGAGTCCAAGTCCACACCGCAAGCAACAGTTATGAGATGTGGCCGAGACCCGAGGGAACGTGAAGGAGCTTCCCTCCCTTATGCTTTGTCAAGGCCGGACGAGGCACCTGGTGGGCCGCTATTGGCCTGGCCTAGTCAGGGTTGGACAATCGTGGCCGGCCAAACGAAAAATCCGTCGCAGACCGTGCAAGGGGCTTGAATCGGATGCTGACGTTAGAATGACGTCAAGACGGACGAAAAGGTGAAGTGCAGAAAGATGGCAGATTCATCTTGAACTTTTATAATAGGTATAGATTGATTTGTTTAGAGTTTTTTCTTACTTCTATCCATTTTTAACGACACCCAAGTCAATACAATAATTAAATCTAGTTATGCAGTAATATTTCTCCTATATGTTCAAGTATTTATAAGAGGGCAACCTAGAATCGCCACTGCCGTATGGAGTACTCATGTCCTAAGGATGGCCACTTATTTTTTTTTATAAGCGTCTTCGCCATTTGTTACACTGAGTAATCATCTCTCCCGAGCGGCTACACTATCATTTGTCCACGTTATTGTTGATTTTCTCTGCTTGTCGTTCATCGTCATGTTAGGCTGCTAGTGTCATCAAGCAGTAGCACCAATTGTTCCTCTATCCTCCGTCAGCCTGTCTTTGTCACCGGAGGTAGGAGTCATTGTCGCCATTGTTCCTTCATTGCAATAAATTTAGCGGGCGGGCGACGGTAACCCCAATGCCTCTCCCTTACTACTCAGCTCCACTCCCACTGCTCTCATCACCGATGTGGCCCCGTTAACACTAGCCTCCAGATCCATGTCCGGCCATCGTCGGTCCTCTGAATTCATCCTTTGCCTTGACAAAACTCACCAGATCCGCTCTTCCTCGACCTCACCTCCCTCCCTCCCACCTACCTAGACCTTCTCCCTGCTCCCTAACTCCATGTCATCTAGATGTCTCCACCACTAACACTTGCGTAGGACCCAAAAATTTCACTCCACTGGTTTCATCGACTAGTTCATAATCGCAGAGCTCCTCTAGGCACATGTTGTGATGCTAGTCTAGTGCCCTTCCACTGCCTCAACTTCTTCCCTAAGTACATGTCATTGGCCTTGTCGTGTGGTGGCCACCCAAACTGATAACGTTGTCGTGGTGCCCCCCAAGCCTTTCCAGGTGAATTCCCCTTTGTTCGGTAGCTACCATGGTGGCTGCCACAGGACTCCACTTGAGTCTGCCCCCCTCTCTGTCTCTCTTTGTCCTCTCGAATATGTGGTTCACATGGATGAAGGGGTGGTTGACCCATGGAGTACTATGCTTGTTGTGCCTTTTCTCTTTTCTCAATCAACAGGTGTGGTTAGCTCACCTGACCGACTTATGTGCATCTCCGACATCAACATCACCTTCTACTTCCTCTTCATCGTACAACTGGCGCATTATCGTCTTGATCACTTGATCAAATGCCCGCCTACGATATCTACTTGTGACCAATTGCCTTAAATTACATATCTAACCGCCAATTGCCCACATCCATTGGCTATCGCAATGCTGAGAGGCGCCTTCCTCATCGTGATCTCACGGCCAATGGACTTCTCTGCATTGCGATATTGTTGTTGTGCCGCCCCCTCTTGTCACAACCTCACGCTCTTGCGCACTTGCTATTTCACCACCATTCGGAAAATCGACTGCTTCACCATATGCATTTTCATCATTGGCCACGCTGCTTTTTCTTTGCACACTGCTGTTGTGTACTCTTCAAGCTGCCACATTAGAAAACAAGAAGGCCGACGCTTTGGGAGAGCAGTCGGCCTGTCCACGTAGTATTTAACTGTTTCTGGAACAATAGCGCTGTTTTTTTTTGCAAAAAGGCCCTCCATTTTTGGTGTAAGTCGTCTTAGGTCCCGAGTGAATAGTTCCCATGTCTTGATAAACCATGCGACCAGGTCGTTCTTTAAATACTAGAAGCCAAGGTCGTTTTTGCAAAAAAAAAAGTCACCCGCAATAAAGACCCTCCCCCAAACCCTAGCCGCATCTGCCGTTCCCCTCCTTTCGCTACACGTGTATTAGGGTTTGATAATTTACTTTTTAATTTTAAATATAATTATATTCTGATTTAAACACGATTTATAAAAAGGGATGGATTTATTAGGACATAACCGTTTATTTTAGATTTTTTGGAAAACACTAAAAGAGGGTTATTGTCATCTAAATTAACCTTGTGATTTGAATATTTAAATAAAACTTATTTAGCCTGTTTAAAAGCATGGATAATTTAAGAAAACACCCTTCAAGCCACATTGAGTTTTATTGCATGACTTTTAGCCAGGGCGATTTTGTATATGTGACCTTGGATTATTGGATCAACTTGACCAGGTTTTAGTGGGACCCACACTAAATAGGTGCACCATGTTTGATAGTGGTTCGATAAAATTCGATATGAAAAGTTAGAACTTTTTTTGTTTTATTATGTAGTAGTAGATGAAAATGTTTACTAAACTTGGCTACTAATTTTTTGTTCAGTTTTGAACTAGCTCAACGAAAACAACCAGCTTGATGGTCTAATGGCATGAGCTCAAGGGATGGTCGAAGGACTCCATTGTTTTTCTTGACGATTGGGCCATGAGCACCTCTACGCCACCACACTGGTATTACTTTTGTTTCATAAAGTAAGATGTTTTGATTTTTTTCGACATTTGACCATTTATCTTATTTGAAAATAATAAGTTATGCTTAAAATACTTTTTATAATAAAGTAAGTTATAAACAAAATAAATAATAAATTCATTATTTTTTGAATAGAGATGAATAAGCAAACGTTATAAGAAAAAGTCAAAACATCTTGCATTCTAAAATGGAGGGAGTAACTAAGCATGTACTTCACTTTATTTTGTCCATAATGTTTCCCGCTGCATGGCTGATTGCCTGATTAGATGACCAGCACGCTTTTGCTATAGGTTGTTTGTTAAGGAGAACACTGACATCAACATCTATGTTCAGCCAAGGTAAGGAGAACACTGAAATCAGTAGCTGTTATCTCGCCATGTGAGCCGCAGCTATAAATGCCACCGGCTCGACCCATTGCTTGTAGGCATGGAGGGAGTCTCCGAAGAACGCTGGCGGCAGATTGGGGGATGGATTACATCAGAAGCAGTTGGGAGATGGCACCATCCTTCTCTGTACTTGCCGAGAAAACGTGCTGGAGTGACTAGTGAATGCTACTAGAGTTCTGATTTACCTAAAACTTGTCAAGAGTTCAGGACTGAAGAGAGGTGCTCGTGTTTCATGTTTCTTTAGAGTCAGAGGAGACTATCCAGGAACCAAGTAACTGCTCTTTGATTGCTTGCTACTTTCTCCTGAAGATCATGGTGAGGATAAGTTATAGATGCACTCGTAGATCATGTTAAAGTGGGAAAAGTGTGATCATTTTGGCACTGAATTAATCATAGCCATGGACAAATATAATATGTAGGAGCATAACCACAGTTTTGAGAATGGACAGAAGAAAAAAGTTAGATTCAGGGGAGAGAATTTCATCCGGATCCCTCGACAGAGGCCAGCACGCGATGATGTTAGGCAGTGACGGTAGCAATGCTGGTAGAATACTACTGAGACCGGACAAAATTTTAGCAGGCAACATAAATATACCTATAGCTGCTGAAATAATAAAAACTTTTAGTGCGCAAACAAAAGCACAAATGTTAGCAGGCAATCACATAGATAGTCCCATTAAAGAAATGTAAAATAATCCCTCCGTTTTATAGTGTAAGATATTTAACTTTTTCTTATAACATTTAATTATTCGTCTTATTTAAAAATTTAGTATAAATATAAAATAATAATAAATCATGCTTAAAGTTCTTTTAATAATAAAGCAACTCACAAACAAAAATAAATAATATTTCTATAATTTTTTTAATAAGACAAATATCAAACATTGCAATAAAAAAGTCAAACATCTTTGATTATGAAACGAAGGGTGTATCTGCGTATAGAATAATCTCAAATCTCTTCTGCGGATATTTGGATAATTAAAATTCAATGCGCGATGATACCGATTTTGCATCAATTGGCATATTTTTGATATAGGAGAATTTGAACGACTGAAATGCCACCACAATACGGACAATTTGACCGAATTCAAGGAAACGAGAATATATGGAGATAAGGGATTTAATTTGAATTTGGCATATATATAGAAAACATGTAGGCGTTTCAATGCGCGCTTCGGATATAGAATGTCACCAGAATTTTGAATAATCGAATTACGTGAATTGGAATTCTTCCAAAATTTGGAAGATCTATACTATCAGGAAACAATCGTAGTGATAGACCGGCTTTAGTTGATTCAAAAAAAAAAAAGGAAAAATAAAAGACCGGCTTTAGTTAACTAGCTCGTAATAAATCGTACCGAACACGATCCATCTCCGCAAAAGGAAAAGGAAAGGGGCGCATGCAGGATTGCCAGCGTTATCGAGATCATATCTTAAATCCTGCATATAATATCTTGTGGATGCATATCCATGGGATTTGCAATCTAGCATCCGGGCACTACAGAGCCAACTGGCGCACGGATTTCCTGTTATTCCGCCGTTACACTCCGTCAGCCCACACAACATCCAACCGAAACACTTTGTTTTCCATTTTTTTTCTCCTGCAGACAGTTTCAATTGAACAAAAAAAACTTCAAATAGCAAAAAAAAATCAAAAAATCGAATAGAAAGAAAAATCAAAAAATTTCAAACAGAAAGGAAGTCGAAAAATCTCAATCGGAAAGAAATGAAAACTTTCAAATTGGAAGAAATCGAAACTTTCAAATTGAAAGAAATAGAAACTTTCAAATTGGAAGAAATCAAAACTTTCAAATTGAAAGAAATGGAAACTTTCAAACAGAAAGAAACTGAAACTTTCAAATTGAAATAAATGGAAAAATTCATGTTAAAAGAAAATAAAATTTCAAATAGAAAGGAATCGAAAATTTCAACTGAAAGAAATATGAAATTTTCAATTGAAAAAAAAATGCAAAAAAGGACAGCGGCTGGGCCTCGCCGGCGGGCAGCGCGGGCGCGGCGCCCCTTGCCGGCGGCGACGGCCAGATCCGTCGCCGCCGGGCTGGGGGCAGTCGTGGTCGGCAGCCGTCGCACGGAGGTCATCGTCGCGGGGTCGTCGTCGTGGTCACGTGGCACGGTCGCCGGCCTCCGGTGTGTCATTGTCGTCGTCACGGAGTCGTCCTCGTCGCCGGCCTACGGTGAGTCGTCATCGCCGTCGCGGAGTCATCCTCATCGCCGTCGCCGTTGACGGGGGAGTTGTTGTTGCCGTCGGTGGGGGAGTCATCGTCACCGTCACCGGGAAGGGCTGCGCGGGCGAAGTCGGCGCCGCCTCAAGCCATTGGCGCAAGGAGGCCGTCGTCGTCGTTGACGATGCGGCGCCGGTTGTCATTGACGCCGTGGTCTCGATGCCGCCGGTCGGGGAGGCGGCGCCGGTGAGCCGCGTGGGGGTACGGCGGTGCCGGTGGCCTCGCCGTCATCGTCGCCGGTGGCTCTCCAATCTGGATCTGGGGATTTTTACAAAGAGGAGAGAAAATGGGAAAGGTACCGAGAGGGAAGTAAATATCTGTCGAGGGAAACGGCGCCGTTAATTTCGCCCGTTTCCGAAATCTGAGCGCCGCGAGCGCTCGTGCACCAATTAGGATTACTGCATATCCATATACTCATATTGCACCACTCTATTTTTATGCTTCGGTTTAGGATTTACTAGAAATATGTCGACCTCATTTTTCACCCTCCAAATCGAACAACCGATCATCGGAGTCTCGCAATACCGATTGATCTGCCAAGTCCACCTCGCCGCTGTCGACGCCGCCACCTCCGTGTCCTCCTCCCTTCCATCACAGCGAGATGGTCACGATGACGATCGATAGCTACAAGGTAGCGACGAAGCTGGCGGCGAACGGCAAGAACATCAGGTCACCCAAGCTCGACGCCGGTGGCCACTCGTGAGAGGGCTCAAAACAGATGATAGCCCTTTGTGCCATAGTCGATGTAGCCAAAGCAAGGGGTGCGAGGAAGTCGTAGTCCTGGTAGCCGCACGTAGAGTAGCCATGGCCGATGTAGCCGAAGTTGAGTGCCGATGATGAGCAAACCGGCCAAGCCACGAGGCGCATAAGGGATGCCATGGAATGGTCGTGGGCGCACCGGAGGACGCAGAGGACCGGTGTGCGTGAGGACGCATAGTAGACGAAGACGGTGATGCAATCGCGGCAGTCGTTGAGGAAGATGACGCCGAAGAGCCGATGCAGTCGAACCATGAAGGACGAGCAATCACACCGGGTGTGCCAGACCCGTGGACAACTCGGGACGAAAGCGCACAACGGTGTTGCCAATACCGTGTAGGCGAGGTAGTCGACCAGCTTAAACCTTATGCCATATCGGAGGGGACCAACAGAGAAGGTCTCCAAGACGGTCACGGCGCGAGAACGGCGCTGATACCAACTCCGGTTCACCATTACCATGTTTTCTTTGCTCTGATATCAACTGAAGGACACGCCTATGTTGCCCAAAGTATTTGCCCGATCTTTCACGGTACCAAACAGCAGAACAAAAAGAAACCGATGATTATACTTTAAAACTGTGTCCTGATTTGTTCAATCGAGCATCAATTTAATCTCAAGTAAATCTGACAGACAAAATAGTATTGATGGCTAATACTTTAACAAAACTCACACGTTAATCCAATCAGAGGTCCACAACTAGCAACTGTATGTGTGTGTATGAGCAGAACATGCATGAACTCGAGATCAATCAGATTGCCAAACAAAAAGCAGTAGCACAGCAGTAGCAATTTTCTGGTAGATAAAAGTAATTCGGCTTACACAAGTTGTAATCCAAACCCTAGATAAATAAAACTTCCACCCGTTCTTGATTACCAATCACGGTCAGAAGAGGAACCAACAGGATCCAGCAGCGTGCTTAGGAATTCCCTAATCACGCTTAGCCTCACAACCTCCAGGGGAGTCGGCAAGATCACCAGTACGATAGCAGCGCCATGCACTCGTTGGTGGAGCAAAAACCTCGGTAGCTAATTCTGTAAAGAAAACCAATCTAATCTCCCTTTACATGGCTGGCTTAGCCTAAATAATGTGCACGCAGGCACTACTACTCAAAATCCCAACCGGACTCCACGCATGCACTGGACCTGAGTTGGTAAAAGGCCCAATACAGTACGAAGCAGGTCCATTAATTCATTAAGCTAATTAATCCCCTAATTAACTGGTAATGATGCCGCTAATGAAATACCTCACTAAAAATAATATAGCAATACAAGAACTCACGCCAACATATGTAGAAGAACATTATGGCGGCATGCATGGGTGATCTTGTTAGCTAGTATCATAGATTAATCAGTCGAGCTCCACATGTATATGTTCTTTTAATTTCCTTTTTCCCTTGCTAAAGAACTCTACATAGGCAGCTATATTTTTTTGACTTCTAATCTGATTCACAGATATAGACATTGAACCCACCTTTAAAACCATAGGAGGTTTGCTCACATCATCCTCCCCTTTAATCCAAGCCGTCCTCGGCTTGTTATGTTGGACAGTTTCTTCGTAGGCAGCAATGGAAGACTCCTAATAGAAGAAGAAACATATTCCGTACAAACGTTTATAGCACCCACCGGAAAGGAACGAACACCCTTGGATTTATTATCCTTTTCAACATGAAACTGAACAAAATTTGAAAATTCTGGCAGCTCGTCTTTCTCCCTCTTGCACTCCTTATAATTAACCTCATGACTTGGATTCATATGTATAGGAGCAGTGCCAACAAAAACAACAGAGCCATTTATAGTTCCGCTAACATCGACGGGAGAATTAATTGATATATCAGGTGGAATCTGGATCACATCATAGATGGAGAGATGCTGGAGCAGCACGCAGTTGCTAGAGAAGAGCGAAGTAGTCGAGGAAGAGCCGACGTAGACAACGAGGTGTAGTAGTCGAAGACGAAGGTGAAGCAGCAGAACCAACGGCGTGAAGGCGACGTCGATAGCCAATGTAGAGGTAGCTGGACCACAGGTCTGGAGCGGCCGACAGTAGCAGCTTGAGGAAGACGCGGAGGCGGTGCTTGAAGTAGACGACGAAGAACTTGACGGCTGATGATGACCAGTGTGGACAACGAGGGTGTCGATATGCGAACGGCAGTGAAAACGACGAGAACGCTCACGTTGTGACCCGAAGGGGCGACACAGCAACGCTCCATGTCGATGCAGCGGCGAGAAGTCCACCGACAATAGTGCGACGCTGAGGAGGGCGTCTCTCAATGTTGCAACAGTCAGCGGAGGTAAACCACAAGCAGCGACACTGTGGCCCGAGAAGGCGACACAGTGACGACCCGAAGCTCGATGGTATAGTAGACGTGCTTGAAGACAACCATCCTGAAGAAGCATGTCGTAGATGTGCACAGTGTCGGGTGATCAATCCGACCATACATGGAACGAGACGGCGACGGTGAGAAGTTGATGTCGATATAGAAGCACGCGAAGATGTCGACGAGGCGATGGATGACGCAAACCCGTTCAACGAACGGGAAGGAAAAATAACACACAGCAAAACAGCAGCAATCCACGAGTACAGTACCTCCGTGTGTCAACACCAAAGTCCACTAGCAGGAGGCCTAGTCCACCAACATGAGGCCCAATCGATTAGCAAACCACGTGGATCGTGTCGAGCACATCACGCACAAACTAGCCCATCCCCACATCTGTCTCTCTCCTGTTGCCACCAGGAGCGAATCAAAAAGCAGGGGCAGACCAGTCGACGCACATGGGACGGAAGCAACCACGCAGACGGGGAGCCAACGACCGAGTCGGAGCAGGAGTAGGTGTAGATAGGCTGTTGGGAGCGGCAGGCAGGGACATGACCCCCACGACGTGCGGCGCTCGTGCAGATGGATCCAGGTGGAGTCGTCCTCCCGGGTGGAGAGGAGGCAGAGGGCCAGCGACGAGGCCTGTTCCAGGTGGCGAGGTCGACGGCGCCCGTCGAGGCGCCGGTGGCAGCGGGACGCGAGATCCGGGCGGCGAGGCCGGCGCCGCGACGCAGATCGGATCCGCGACGATGGAGGTAGTGGCGCCGGCGGCCATAGCGGTGGTGAGACCCGTTCCATGCCGCAGCGGATGTTGGTCAATGGCATGTAGCTGATCTGCTGTTGTTGCTTTGACGCGAAGACAAAGAGGAACACAGCCGGAAGATCGATCTCTCACGGCGATGTCGGACAAACGCGACAACGAAAAAAAAATCAAAACAGGTGGCCGCCCCGGGAGATGGGAACCCTCCCGGGGGCGACGGGTTGTGGAAGCGGGAGGGGCGGCGCTAGGTCGCCCATTCTCATACCACGTAGAATAATAGGAAGATAGATATTGTAGAATATTGGACTTGTTATATTGAGTCTCGGGGACCGGTATATATAGGATTAAAGACTTGATTTCAAGTAAAGATACAATCATAGATGAAAACTAATCCTATCTACCATAATAACCAGATACAATATAATCCTATCACTATACTCTAACAGTACATCCTCTTCTACTCCAATGGCAGGCTCCCTGTCACCACGGACTCCATGTCGCTCTTCCTACAGCTCGCCGACGCCCCTGACGAGGACGTCCACTTTGAGTACAAGTTCATGTTTCATGCAGTTTACGGCGAGGGGCTGGAGTTCATGTCCAGTGCAGTTCGTGCGGTCGCAAACAAGCAGCAGAACGCGCACGGATTCAAGCGGTTCGTGTCACGGGAAGATCTGAGCAAGAGGGGCTACGTCAAGTTAGATCATATGACAATTCGGTGCGACGTCACCGTCTTCCAAAAAAAAAAAAGGCCGCTGTCGCATGAGACATCGCCACCAGCCGAGCCCCGTCTAGTGGATGCGGCACTGCCGTTAGAACCATGAGGATCGCGCCACTACCCTCGGAATGCACGCGGTCACCTGCGAGCAATTTTTAGATTTTCGGAGTCTTAAGCAAACTTATTTATCCCGTTAAAAATATTTTATATTTGAAAATATATAATATAGTAGAACCAATGCCCACGTGTTGCAACATGAATCAATAAAATCTATGCTGTTTAAAATTTGGTTGCTTCTTTTTGGAATTTAAATTTCAATGTAGACCGAGTTTAAAAATCTATACCTATCTATACTGTAATGCAACAGATGTAGTCCTCACTGTACACTCTAAATTCCTGATTCATCAAATCCAATGATTCATATTAGTCTTTTATGATCCAACGTTCCACGTCGTCTCTACTCTCTACCTCTAACCAGATCGCCTTCCTCTACACGGATTGGATCAGGATCGTCTCACCTCCGTGAAATCTCTCCCGTGATCTCGTAGGCCCCCCATTCCTCCCGCACCATCTCCTCCTGATGGCCACATCCCCGACGATGCGGCGCTCTCACCGCTCTCTCCTCCATCACCGTCTCCTCTAGCTTCATGCCTGGCGTTGTCTTATATACCCCTTCGTTCTTAAATGTTTGACGCCGTTGACTTTTTTACATATATGTTTGACCGTTCGTCTTATTCAAAAAATTTATAGAATTATTAATTATTTTTCTATTATTTGATTCAATGTGAAATAAACTTCTATCCACATATATAGTTTTATATATTTCATAAAAAGATTTTTAATAAGACGAAAAGTTAAACATGTGTCAAAAAGTTAATGGCATTATACGTTCAAGGACGGAAGTAGTACATCGCTGTGCCGCGATTCACCGATAACGTGTGAGCTCCAGTCCACAGTGTCGCGCCCATATGTCACTCCGCCAGCCTGTCCCCCATCCCTGCCGTCGCCGCGTCCACTCTACCGAAGTACCGATCTACACTGCCGTGAATGGAATGGCACAGCTCTAGCGCTTGCTTCATCGTCATTACCTCTGCCTTCGATTTGCATAGGGGACTACTATACTCCTCGTCCAGTCTACCGATCTACACCGCCGTGAAAGGAATGGCACAGCTCTAGCGCTTGCTTCATCGTCACCACCTCTGCCTTCGATTTGCATAGGGGACTACTATACTCCGCGCTCTCAACGCCGCCGCCGTCGTTGCGCTGATCTCCGGGACAAGTATATCGGCTTGAATCCAGATTAATTTATCCCTGTGAGATCGATAAACTTTCATCAGATATTTGATTCTTGAGTTAGTTTCCAGTCAGTTTACAAATGTTCGGGGAAAGAAGTAGCGATCATGCAGATTCTGTTAATGGAACCATTTCAATCATCAGATCGTATACTCAGCATGAAGTTCAATCAGGACAGGAAATTTTTGCAGTTCAGATTCAGGGCAGTATTTTTTTTTTAAGGAACACAGGCTGGCAAGGATGTTCTTGTTTAAAATTCAGAATGCAGTAGTGTAGGGTTATGGGAAGGCTACGCTAGCATAATTAAAAAATTTCTACCCCCATAAACCCTACAGCTGTTAAATATCACGGGATTACCACTGAAGGCACAGAACATGCGGAACCGTCTCGATGTAGACGAACACGTCGTGGTTGCAGTACCGTGCAGTTGATCAACGTCTCCTCGATCAATCAGCTCATGTGCGGTTCGCCCTACTGCTCCAGATACAACACCTCTGAGGTATCCACACGTACAAGGAGAAGAGCGGTCGCGCCCCGGACTGCTAGGTCCGCAGGAACGACGAAGGCGTGAGTGGGCGTGGGTGAATAGCGGTTGATGAAGGGATTACCCTAATCCGCGCGCCCACCCCTCATCAAATAGGCGTTCTAATGGGCTTCCGAATCTGAGACCCATTAGCAACCCTATGCCTTCTCTAATTCGGATCCTATCCGAATTAGGCTTTCAGCCCCTTAAGCGTGCGACCCTATGGGTTCACGCACATATAGACATAACTCAAGTACTCCTACTCGGCCCAATAGTTGACAGCGGCCTCTAGCAAGACATATCAACTCCTATGCATACGTAAAGATCATATCAGACAAACCGTCACAACGTCACATACAAGCTATTCCCGTTGCCTCATAATATTTGGTCTAGCTCCAAACTGATCTCTCTTTCTCGATGCTGCGAGTCAGATCCTTAAATAGGTCAACGCTTAGCCAGCATGGCCATGCAAATCCCATCTTGATTGACCATGCCTCACAGCATGCTTCACGACAAACCCGAAAGTCACATTTATAACTACCCAGTTACGGAGTAGCATTTGATAACCACTGAGTAGGTCGATTCACATCTTGAGAACATACGACAATCTCAGGTCTAAGAACATAGCATACACGTTGTGTAAAGAGATTACAATATCTCACGTTGGGTCGGTCCGGTATCATGTCATACATATGCAAACATTATTAGTTTAACATCTTTATGTTCATGACTTGTAAAACGTAGTCATCAACTAATACATGTGTCAGTCTTCAACTCCGACTAGAAATAACTGTAGAATAACCATAGAAATAAAGAGTTTCCCAAACAATTCAAATAATTGCCAATCAATACAAGTTGTCTTTCGTGGATGTTATTTCTAACAAGTAGTGCTTTTCAAAATAACGTTTCTATATTTAGCTGCATAATGTAGTAGTGCTTAAAATTTAGGATGTTCATGCCATATGTCTGTCAGCACAATGCGCTTATATTACTCAACATTATCCTTTGACGTAGCATTGAGTTTTACTGGAAAGGATTATTTATGCAGCATAGACAATATTGAGAAACGGTCTGTAGCTGAGACACTCCATAGTGCCAATTCATTTATATTACACATTAAGGCGGTTGTTGGATTACATATTTACTATTAGTCGAAACAGGAGTTGGCTGGTTGGGCCTTGCAGACTAATCCTGCAATGAGAGAATATGCACCTATGTTACCTGTGGTTCCCAAGTCCCAACAATTGCAAAGCAATGCTATGGTCGAGTTATTTTGGTCAGCTTGCCCTGCTAAACTGTCATCAATTTGTATGTATTTAAGTTAGCCATGGATCATGCTGCCTGGGTGTGACTTGTGGATGGTATTCGGGGGTGGGGGAGTGTAATTTTGAGTTACTATATCTTTCAATTTATCGCTGTAGCGCGTCGTTTTAGTGTTAAATACATCGCCAACTTTATCTATAATCATCCTAGAGAGCCAAGAGTCTTGGCAAGGACTATGGAGCTCACTTATTCTTTCCTGCACTACTTGTATTTCTGGTAATGAAAGAATTCAGCTAGATATAAATAAATGGATCTCTTAGTAGTAGTAAAGAGAAGTATACAACAGTTTTTTTGCTCTCTTTGATGATAAGAGTATACTTTATGTGGATTAGCTTAAATTTATTTTCCTTCCAGGTGTTCAGCAAAATCACCTCCTTTACGTGTTTAGCATTTGAGTTGCTCTTTAATTTCTGGGCACTTTTTATCATGTGCTGGCTCATCATCATCTCAAATTCTAAATAGCAATTTGAATTTTGACGTGCTTCCGATCATAAAAGTGCTTGTCCTTTATTGCATATACATGTCCAAGAACTTTATCTTTTTTTGATTCAGTACATGTCCAAGAGAAAAACTACATAGTGGTTCTCATTCATCAGGGAAAAAAAACAAGGGCAAAGACAAAAATGTCAGGTATTGTAATATAAATCTTATTTCTCTCCAAGGATGTAGCTTCTTCAATAGGGGGAAGTATTTTTAGTTCAACATTGATGTGCACGGGGTGGCCCGATATTTTGGTGAGTTGAGATAACTACAATTTGGGAGAAAGACTAATGATCTACAACCGTACGAGACATTGTTGTGTTGCGCCTTAGCGATCGATACACCTCTCCGGGGATTGTTGATCTTGCCGGTGCATATCAAACCTATTCCTGGAAGCAATCAAGAACAAGATAAAAGCAACTGAATTGCTAGATAAATAAGACGCACGACTATGGATCCATACATGATAAAGTGGGGTTCCGAACAAGCAGACCGACGGTTTAGCCGACACATGCGCTGCAAGCGAACTATTGTCTTTGATGTAGAGTCGGCCACGGTCTCCTGTTTGGAACTTTTCCAGCTGACAACACCACCATTTATTGTGAATACGAACCCTGATTGAGACTTTGAGTCATCTGGATCAGTTTGGAAACTAGCATTGGTGTA
Organism: Leersia perrieri; assembly: GCA_000325765.3. Lineage (NCBI taxonomy): Eukaryota > Viridiplantae > Streptophyta > Magnoliopsida > Poales > Poaceae > Leersia > Leersia perrieri. The sequence continues at coordinate 4,576,768 of CM002482.1, read as the reverse complement.
ACCATTTACAACGAGCTCCTCCTCACCTTCATAGACTAGGAACACATCTTTAGTCCTTCTAAAGTACTTAAGAATGTTTTTCACCGCGGTCCAGTGATTCTTGGATCAAACTAGTTTTTGCTCGTAACACTTAGAGCATATGAGACATCTGGACGAGTACTTATCATGGCGTACATGATAGAACCAATTGCTGAAGCTTATGGGATCTTACTCATGCGCTCCCGCTCATCAGCCATCGTTGGACACTGAGTCTTGCCAAGGTGCATACCATGTGACATAGGCAAGAACCCTTTCTTGGATTGCTCCATATTGAACCGTTTCAGTATCTTGGCTTAGTCCTATAAGCCTCTTTTATCTATCTCTATAGATCCTTATGCCCAGAACATATGTTGCTTCCACTAAGTCCTCATAGAAAAACTATTTTTCGGTGAGGTCTTAATGGACTCCAGCATAGGAATATCATTCCCAATCAATAATATGTCATCGACATATAAGATCAGAATTGCTACAGCACTCCCACTTTCTTTCTTGTAAACACAAGCCTCTTCTTCATTCTGACGAAAGCCAAAACCTTTGTCTACCTCATCAAAACGAATGTTCCAACTCTGAGATGCTTGCTTCAATCCATAAAAGGATTTCTGAAGCTTGCATATTTTTCCAGCATTAGATGTATCAACAAAACCTTCGGGTTGTATCATATACACATTCTCATCAAGGTTTTCATTTAGGAAAGTTGTTTTGACATCCATCTGCCATATCTCATAATAAAAATATACAACAATTGCTAGAATGATCCGAATAGATTTTAGCATCGCTACCGGCGAGAATGTCTTGTCATAGTCATCTCCTTGAACTTGTCGAAAACCTTTTGCTACAAGTCATGCTTTATAGACGTGAACGTGTCCATCCATATCTCTCTTTTTCTTAAATATCCATTTGCACTCGATGGGTCTAACTCCATCCGGCAGGTCAACCAAGTTCCAAACTTGATTATCTCCCATGAAATCTATCTCAGATCTCATGGCACTTTGCCATTTCTTGGAATCTGGGTCCATCATCGCTTCCGTGTAAGTCCTAGGCTCATCGTTGTCTAACAACAATATGTCACGCTCCCCATAACTAGGAGATTCATTCTATCAATTGCGCGACATGCCATTTCTGACCTTTGTGGTTGTGGAGGTGTTTGTCTTGCCATAGGTGCGTCAACGGGTTCTGCTACAATAGCATCACTCGTTGAGTCTTGCACTGTTGGCTCAACTCGAATTTTTTTCAAGATACACCTTTTGTCCACTTGTCTCGCTTTTGAGAAACTCTTTCTTCAGGAAGACACCGTTTTGAGCAACAAACACTTTGCCCTCTGATCGGTTGTTGAAATAATACCCAATAGTTTCCTTTGGATATCTCACAAAATTACACTTGTCCGATTTGGGTGTAAGCTTGTCTGATTGAAGTCGCTTGACATATGCCTCACAACCCCAAATTTTTAAAAAATACAAACTGGGAGTCTTGCCAGTCCACATCTCATATGGTGTCTTATCTACAGACTTAGATGGTACCCTATTAAGTGTGAAAGCCATTGTTTTCAGAGCGTATTCCCAAAATGATAACGGTAGGTCCGACTGGCTCATCATTGATCGAACCATGTCCAATAAAGTTCGATTACGTCGCTTGGACACACCATTTCTTTGAGGCGTTCTAGGCGGCGTAAGTTGTGGAACAATTCTGCAACTCTTTAGATGAGTGCTAAACTCGTGGCTCAAATACTCGCCTCCACGATCAGATCGCAAAGCCTTAATTTTCTTGCCACGTTGATTTTCTACTTCATTCTAAAACTCCTTGAACTTTTCAAAAGTTTCTGACTTATGCTTCATTAGGTAGACATAGCCATATCTACTAAAATCATCAGTGAAAGTTATGAAGTATTGAAATCCACCTCTAGCCGTCATGCTCATTGGTTGGGTATGTACGAGTTCCAACAAGTCTGATGCCCTCTCTGGAAAACCTGTGAAAGGCGTCTTGGTCATCTTGCCTAGCAAACAAGATTTGCATGTCTTGTATGACGTATGATTCAAAATCAAACGAAGTTAAAAGTCCATCAGAATGGAGCTTCTTCATGCACTTCTCACTTATATGACCCAAATGACAATGCCACAAGTAAGTTGGACTTAACTCATTAAGCCGAGGTCTTTTAGCACTTATATTATAGACAGGCGAATCATCAAGATTTAAAATAAACAACCCATTCACAATGGATGCAAAAGCCACAACATTCCATTCTTAGAGATAACACAACCATTGTCTTTACTCGCAAATGAATAACCATCCCTCATCAAACATGAATGAGACACAATGTTTCGACTCAAACTAGGAACATAATAACAATTATTCAATTCCAAAATAAATCCTGACGGAAGGTGGAGTTGCATTGTCCCGACAACCAACATAGCAATCCTTGCATTATTGCCCACGCGGAAATCAACTTCCCCTCGTTCCACGCTTCTACTTCTTATTACTCCCTACATCGAATTGCAAATATGAGCAACCGATCCGGTATTAAATACCCAAGAGCTAATATAAGAATCAGCAAGGAAAATTTCTGTAATAAAAACATGAAATGTACCTGAAGTGGAATCACCATTGCTTTCCTTCTTCGAAGAAGCCAAGTACAGCTTGCAGTTTCTCTTCCAATGACCATTCTCATGACAGAAGAAGCACGGTTTGTTTGGTGTGGTCCAGGCTTAGGTTGTGAGCTTGGCTTGAAGATCACATCTTTAACCTTGCCCTTCCCCTTCCAGTTGGCCTTCTTCTTAAAGTTGGGCTTGTTCTGGATTGCCATCACATGGCTACCATTCTTCTTGATGTCAGCCCTGCCGTCTTAAGCATACCACACATCTCATTCAAGCCCTTCTTCGCCCCATGCATATGGTAGTTCGAAATGAAGTTCCCATAGTTAAGCGGAAGAGATGCTAGAATAAAATCAGTGGCCAACACTTGGTCGAGTGGGAAGCCCAGCTTCTCCAAAACCTCAGGGTGTAACCAACCATCTTGATCACGTGTGGCTAAACTGCTGAACCTTCTGCCATCTTACTCTCCACGAAGGCTTTGGAAACATTGAACCTTTCAGTCCTAGCCTAAGTCTGGAACATTTCCTGGAGTGTCACGATTATATCATGTGTATGGTATGACTCAAACTGCATCTGCAGTTCGGGCTCCATACTAGCAAGAATAAGGCAGCTTATCTCACGATCAACATCTAATGTTTTCAAGTAAGCATTTCTCGCAGCAATAGTAGCACCCTCTTCGGGTTCATCTGGCAGTGGGGTGTCTAGAACTCCTTCCTTTTTCTCAGCCCTGAGAACAATTCTCAGGTTGCGGATCCAATCCGCATAGTTTGTTCCATTCAACTTGTCCTTCTCAAGGATCGAACGCAAAGTGAATGGTGGTGTGTTAGGTGACATTGATCTACAACAAAATAATATGCAAAATACTAAGACAACGTATACATGACTGAGTAAATTAAATTAAACTGTTAACTGAATCTACTCCCACTAAAATCAATATCCCACAATCGATACTTAGTGATTCAGGACCCACAACTAACAAGTCGACTAGTGAGCTTTAGCATCACCGCTAGAAGACATGGTAGATCAGTAAGCAACTTCTTGCTAATCATATCACATATGACTCCTGTTGTTGGGTGACATCTCTATGTCTCGGCGCCTAACCTTTATGTCCCAAAGTCCTTAACTATTAAGATGACTTTGTCTAAGGTAACCAAATCCCGTGCGAGTAAGTATCTAATACAAACCGAGCACGTCAAGGAAAACCAGTGGCACCCTAATTTCATATACCCACCACTAATCGTACAAGACAAGATGGTGCAAGGTTTGGGGGGACATGCAAGCTTAAACATTCATGAGGGATCATTTTTCTTCTATCAAGACATGCACAAAACAACACAATTATCGCATGTAAAAGTAGAATGTATAAGAATAGCATGCACACAATATAGTGACACGTATGGCCCATTATCACATGGTGATCTCCATCTCCATTGGTTGTCCATCATGATGATCTCCATCTCCATGATCCATGTGCGCCATCCTCCAGTGATGAGTCCTCCAAGAACTCTTATCTAACAGGAAGTAAATTACATATATAATCGTGCCTTGGATCATCACAAGTTGGCATGCAGGCCATTATATAAAATAGACAACACATATGGCTCCAACCATATTGCCTTCCTCATGACACGTAGGCCATGAATTTATTACATACATGCATCATAGACACATAAGGGTCATACCAATCACATGAATTCTGCAAAAACAAGTTAGGCAATCCAACATTCAAAATTGAAGCGCCGAAAACTCTATCTTCCAGGCCAATTTTGGCAAATCTAAATTCACCGAAAACACTAAAGAGGGTCGAAATCATGTGTAAAGTTTCTCGCAGATATATTTTCATATAAAATTCGTCTCAATCCGAGTTCGTATGCAAAAGTTATGGTTATGGTTGTTTTATCGAACAGCATGTTTTCGCATCTTTCTCGGCTAGGTGGCAGATCCAATCTACAACCGCTACGCATCTCATGCGCATGGCACTTGATCCTTGTTTCAATTTGACCAATCTAATTGATCTACGTCTGTTGCGACTTAGGTTTACGGATTAACTTAACTCCAATGGCGGAAAACCAACCAGTAGGAGTAGATCGTTGCGCGACCATCACAAACAAGACACGAAACCGATCAGAGACTTATGGGGAGGCACAAAACATTCACGCATATCTCCATATGCACACATCCCAAACCTAAAACATAGCAGCTACGACTCTGATACCACTGTAGGGTTATGGGGAGGCTACGCTAGCACAATTAAAAATTTTCTACCCCCATAAACCAGGAACTACTGCCGTTAAAGATCACGTGATTACCACTAGACGCACAGAAGATACGGAACCGTCTCGATGTAGACGAACACGTCATGGTTGCAGTGCCGTGCAGTTGGTCAACGTCTCCTCCTCGATCAGCTCACGTGCGGTTCGCTATAGTGCTCCATATACAACACCTCCGAGGTATCCACACGTATAGGGAGGAGAGCAGTCACGCCCCGGACTGCTAGGTCCGCGGGAACGACGAAGGCGTGAGTGCGCGTGTGTGAATAGCGGCTGCTGAAGGGGTTACCCTAATCCGTGCGCCCACCCCTCATTAAATAGGTGTTCCAATGGGCTTTCGAATCTGAGTCCCATTAGCAACCCTAAGCCTTCGCTAATTCGGATCCTATCCGAATTAGGCTTCCAGCCCCTTAAGCGTGCGACCCTATGGGTTCACGAACACATAAACATGGCCCAAGTACTCTTACTTGGCCTAATAGTTGTCAAGACATATCAACTCCTATGCATACGTAAAGATCATATCAGACGAACCGTCACAACATCACGTACAACCAATTCCCGTTGCCTCACGTTATTTGGTCTAACTCCAAGTTGACCTCTCTTTCTCGATGTTGTGAGTCGGATCCTTAAATAGGTTAACGCTTAACCAGCAGGGCCATGAATTTCTTGATCCGACACTTGAAGGGCCAGAGATATCTCTCTCATAGAGAGGGGCAAATCCCATCTTGATTGACCATGCTTTTCACTTGAATAATGTTTCTATATTTTGCTGCATAATGTAGTAGTGCTTAAAATTTAGGATGTTCATGCCATATGTCTATCAGCACCATGCGATTATATTATTCAACATCATCCTTTGATTCAGTACATGTCCAAGAGAAAAGCTACATAGTGGTTCTCTTCATCAGGGGAAAAAAACAAGGGGAAAGACAAAAATGTCAGGTATTCTAATATAAATCTTATCTCTCCAGGGATGTAGCTTCTTCAATAGGGAGAAATATTTTTAGTTCAACATTGATGTGCACGGGGTGGCCCGATCTTTCGGTGAGTTGAGATAACTAGAATTTTGGAGAAACACTAACGATCTACAACCGTATGAGACGTTGTTGTGTTGCGCCTTAGTGATCGATACACCTCTCCAGGGTTTGTTGATCTTGCCGGTGCATATCAACCCTATTACTGAGAGCAATTGAGAACAATCAAAAACAAGATAAAAGCAACTGAATTGCTAGATAAACAAGATGCACAACTATGGATCGATACATGATAAAGTGGGGTTCCGAACAAGCAGACAGACGGTCTAGCCGACACATGCGCATCAAGCGAAGTAGCAATGGCTAAACTTACAATTAATCAAAACCTAGCTAACACTAAAGGGGTAACTAGTTATTTAAAGGGGTGGAGGAGGTCATTGGGGCGTCCTCCCCTTGTTTGAGGCGCAGCCCCTTGGGCCCACTTGGGCTGGGTCCCAGACGAAGTTACAGGCCCATAGACCCATTACGTTGGATGCAGCTCCTTGTTTCGTGATTGCTGGTGACTCGAATGGAATTTAGCAATGAGACTAGATCCATTGAAAGGGGACTCCAAAAGCTCTCCATCAAGTACTCATGGGCCTGAAATGGATGTCTATGAAGAATTGGCGACCGTTTGAAATCTGTGCTGCATCAGGTGACCGAATTGGATTCCAGAACACTATGGCCTTCATCTCCTCTTCCGCATGCACCATCGATGACGTGTGCATCTTCCAAATTTGGTTCCAAATATTACTTACACTCCTAAACACACAGATGTGTATATTTTCATTATTAGGTAGCGTCATATATGATGTGATCAATGGTTGTATCCGTAGAAGTCATGGTCACATCATCACATGGATGTAAGTTATTCACTAGGGGAAAGTACGTTTTCTTGGGATTATAAGTTCATGTGTACCAATGGTTCTTTATCCTTTTTTTAGAAAAGCAAAAGTAAAGCATGAAACTTTGTAGGACGTAAGTTTGAGTGCATATGTTAGCAAAATTTGTGTGGGATGTAACTTTTATTACATGAAACATATTTAGAGTAAGGACAGCTTTAGATATAAGCAACTTTTGTTACAGAAGATGTCAGGAAATACTTGAGATGAACTTGTTTGGAGGTGAATTTGAGCCAACCAGGTTAGTCCCTTTTTAATTCTTTTCCATCTGGATGTTATTTTGGTGTTTTCTCTCCCCTTTGTTCTTCCTCACCATGTTGTTTTGTTGTTTTTGGTTTTTTCCACACCTGTCGGTTGTCGGGGTAGCAGCGGTGGTGCTGAGTGTCACGGGAAAGGTGGGTGGATCGATGATGCAGTCTGTTTGGTGGGTTGCACTGCACACGAGTGCAATTGCGCGGCAACCAAGGGATGTGCGGTAGAATCACGTGGTTTCTGTTTTTGGAAACGTTGTCGCGTGCACGCAAATTCCATTTTCGGGGGATTGCTAGTTAGTGCAATTGCAATTGGGTGCGCAGCTGACGTGTAGTCACGTCCATGGAATGAATCACATGTAAAATCGCATGGCTTGTGACTTGTGGAGTGGGATCGTTTATAAATGACTTGCTAATAAATGTTTATTCTTTTTCAGATTTTTGAAAAATTAAAAACTAAAATTTATTTGAAGGGCCATACTTAAGGGACCACTATGCTCATTTTGCATTGGTGATTATTTTATTGCTATTGCACCATGGAAATTTTGATTCTTAGTAATTCGGCTTGTGTGAAAGGCCAATGTGTTAGGCTTGCTACAATATCACTTAGAGATCTAAATTTTGCAATATTGGCCCTATTTGAATAATAGTATACTTATGATTAAGCCGAATACTATTTATATTTCCTAAATCCTATGGTGTTTGGCCTATGAATACTTTCGATGATTCATTATTAGTTATATGTCAATTGGCTAGAAGAAATACTCTTTGTTGTCTACTTTAATAGCCATTTGAATAAGTTGTATTGGCATGTTAACTTGTGTCAATAGTTTTACAATTTACTATACATCTAGAAGGGAGATATGTTTGTCAATAGTTTGACACACCAAGCATCTGGTTACGAAGATAGGCTACATGAATTTTATGTATTATAAGCCGGTGCATGATTGTGGAAAAAATATAAAGTTGTGACATGGTTTATAGATCAGGCTCATTTAAGTATAAACGCATAGCCGGTCTAACTCCCTATTTCATGGACGATCTGACTGCATCTCATATGCCGGTTTGACCGGACTCATGGTTGTTGTCACCATGAATCTGTAGCCTGCGGTACATAGCTGGGGGCATGGACTTAGAATGTCCTTTACATAACTTGAGGTTTCCACTAGTTGAACATTTTAAATCCAAGCAAAAGGATTGATCAGAGTGTTCGGCAATGTGCATACAGAAATAATGTTTAATAAAGAATTGCCTAACCATGGGAAGCATACTTTGAAAAATATTTTGATACCAAAAATTGCTATGGATTAAGCACTAGAGGCATTAGTGGAATTCATTAAACAGCATGAGGGTTAAATTATTTTGCCGATTGAAACTCATAAGTTGAGCAAAGTGATTTATCGGTCACTTCGTATAATTTTTTGAAAATGAAAAGGTGATCGATAAATGTTGAGGGATTTGGAGAATATTGCAAAAAATGATAAGAAAAGGGTACACAAAGCTTATATAGAGAAAGTTGGAGTGAAATCATTTTATTATTTGAAGCGTGATATAAAAAGAACGATTTTGATATTAGATATATGTAGGAGAAACTCGGTGAAAAGATACCTTGGTGAAAATATATCTGTCGAGTTGTGGAATCGTTCGTATAAATACATGTAATACATAGGGAATGATTTGCATGATGTTTATAAATAACATATGGCCCATAGAGTTTGTCATCGAGAGACCCCATGTTTTGCTCTTTGGCTCACAAGTTTGCCAAAAAGGCAGGGGTACATGTGTTGACACCCAACTTTGGCACTAAATCAGAATATAGCAAATTTGATGCCAATTTAGAATGAGATTGGGTTCCCTGTGAAGGCCGGTCAGACCACGTTACGACTGGTCAGACTGGACATGTACCGAGAGGGCACCGGTCGAAACAGACATGGCTGGTCCGACCGTTCCGTGTACGGCGGTTTGATCAGGCCTTTATGGCTGGTCTGACCATCTCATATTTCCTTCCGTGGAAAGTATGTTTTTAAAGTCCTAATTGATTTCTAAGCCTAATATGACTTGGGAAGTACTCTTAGGATTAAGAAAACCACCCCTTTATATATAGACACACACGGAGCATCTAAGTTGCGCCAGGGCAAAGGGTAGCATGAGTTACGCAGACCCTCGTTGCCTCAATCCTTCCAAACACATGCATGCATGCGTGCTAATTAGGTGGGCCTCATGCTTTGAAACGGAATCAAAGATGCATGGCATCTGACCACCGAATAGACATTTATGGTTAGCTGCTAATCACGTGGGACAACTCTTTAATTGCCAAAACAGATTAAAAAGCCATCGTTGTTTTCTGCCCATCGACATTCATCACTATTCATCACGTAAGATGCATGATGCTTTGTCCGAAAATTTAGTAAATCCAGCAAATATGAAAATTTAGTCACGTAATTTAGTACAGTTTATGACATATAAAACAATAATTTGTAATGTGAGTTATTTAAAAAATGTTGTATGATTTAATTTTTACCGAATTTACTTGAAGTATCAATTAAATATGAGAAGTAAATGACCGTTAAAAACAGTAAACCATCCGTATTTTTAAAAATCATCAATTACATATGAAAAGTAAATGATAGTTAAAAACAGTAAATTAGACTGTAAATCATCGAGTAAATTATATTTATGACGTACATATAAAAACGGTAAATTACATTTTTTTCAGCTAGTCAATTCTCGTGGTCTTTAATGGAATCAATCTTATTAGATCAACGTTAATTCCGGTCAACTACATGCATGGGTGCTACACTCGGAACCTAATAAAGCAATACCTATGAGTATACTTACTAGATTTACTTGATTTATTGTGCATCTGGGAGGGGGTCTGCGCAGCCACCATGGTTGTTGCGCCCTGGTGCAGTATAGACACATACTATATATCTATATATATATATCTATATATGTACATGTGCACCAATAATCTTAATGAGTAAATGAATGTTTTTAAGATTATATAATCTGAACATTATATTCTTTGAAATTATTTTTTTTTGAAATTATAATCTAAACATTATATTTTTTAATTTATAATCTGAACATTATTTTTTAAAAAATTATATTTTAAAACTATACTTTTTTATACTATATTTCAAAATTATAATCTGAATATTAACTTTTTTGATTGCGTTTTAGGTATACGTGTCACCGCGTCCATGTGGGTGCAGATGCACATATGGTCATAAAATCCTGCTTATATATATATATATATACATATATACATATATACATATATATATACATATATACATATATATACATGCAAAAATGATCATATGTGCATGTGTACCAACAATCTGTCCCGTTAAAGGTTTGGAGATTCGTGCGAACTAACGGGAGGCGTAGACGGCTCCGTTAGGTGGTTACTCAGGCATAAACTAATCACAACTACACATCACTATTGGATATATATATATATACACAAGAATTATATAGTCGCATGAACGCAACGTGCTGTGATTGATTTGACCGGTCGATGCGCAGCCTTTAAAGCGGTCAGATGTGCCACTTCGGCACCTCCACACACACATTCTCCCTCCAGTTTGATAATACTAGACGTTTACTTTTTAAACTTTGAATACAAATAACTTTAGAAATATTTATTTTATCAACATAAAGATCATTTGTATAGATTAATCTTAAAAAATAGTTTAACAAAATCATATATTTGTTGGTATTTCCATATATATTACTCCCTCCGTTCCATAATACAGACTAATTGTTGGTCAAATACTACTTGAAGAGTTAAATCTTATAAAGTGTGTGTGCCTTATACTATGAAACGGAGGTAGTATAATAGAAAAATATACTGTATGCAGTGTGCATCAGTGCAGCACACGCCACCCCACACTGCTTTCAATTAATTTGCACTGCTACATCATTGTCAACAGGATGACTGTGTTGTCACACCATATTGACTTGCATTGCATTCTATCTCCGTTCACCAATATAAGGTATTTTAACTATTTGCTTACAACTTTGACCATTCGTCTTATTCAAATATTTATTGTAAATATTAAAAATAATAAGTTATGGTTAAAATATTTTTAATAATAAAGCAAACTATAAATAAAATAAATAATACTTCTAAAATTTTTTGAATAAGACAAATGGTCAAAGTTGCAAGTAAATAGTCAAAATCCCATATATTTGGGGACAGAAGCAATATTCATTTGTTCGACGCCCGATCTACAGACCGCATGGTGAGGTACATCAAGTATATGGACTATTGGCACACACTATTTGACCCCACCATCACATTCTCGCAGTACATGTTGTCAGACCTTGCACACCTGCTATCTGTCTTCTATATAGGCAATTAGTTTAGTACGTACACAATGTCATGCAACTATCATGTACACATGGTGTCATGATGGCTAACGGCTTAGTTGCCAGGTGTCGGTGCGTGGATATTGGTTCACATGTACCTATGATCATAAAATCCTGCTCATATATATATGTGTGTGGAGGCTAAGTCTAGATTGATACCTCTCACCCCTCAAATATCCAATACATCGAATCGTTTGTTTATATTTTAGAATTAGCCATGTTTTATCTACATTTTATAGACTAGCTTTAGCAATAGATCTTCGTCGGTTTGCGCCTTAAGACGTCCGCCTTTGCTGCGAGAGTGCAATCTTCTTTATAAGTTTTTTCCGTAAACCTTCCGATTCACCCACGAGATGGGTGTTTACCTATAGTTTAATCTAAATTGGCCTGGAAGCTAATTTTGATCTTTAATATATGTAAATAGTTCTAGAGGCTGATTTGGTTATTTCTAAACCCATCTTGTTATCGAGGTTGTTGGTGACTTTCCGTTATAAATACCACAAATCAAATCTTTAGGCGAACCTCGTGTTGGATAGAAAAGACGCCAACAATGATATAATGATTAGAGACAATAATAGTAACAAAGAAATTTTTTTAAACCAACTATTATATTTCCATTGTGTTTTTAAAATTGTTTAAAAAACATTTATTTGTTACTATTATATTTCGTGGTGCTTATGCCGCATCGTCCCTAATCATTATATCACTGGAAAAAAATATCAGGTCCCTGATCCTTATATCACTGGGAAAAAATATCAGGTGATTTGAAATATTCCCAATTCACTATCATTACGTGGAGATTATTTATTATTAATCAGCGACATGTGGTACACGAGCAGACTATATACTATAGGGAGAAAGAATCAATACTAATTATAACCAATAGACCTGCTTCACCTATATATAGAAAGAATCAATGATTAATAATATGTACTAATTATAACCAATATACTTGCTTCACCTATATATCCTATCAATCATTATTGAATTCCCTGTAGCTGAAAAGAACATAAAACTAACAAGCCTGATTGAGCAACTTGACAAGCATGTACAAGTTGGTGGCGAATATCTATCTACCAATCAACCGTGACGAAGAAATAGTGAGAGATATAATTTTAGTGTTATATCTGTACTTGGCACCTATACCTTACTATTACTTCGTAGATCATTATAAAAAAATTATATCTTACATCGGGTAAAACGTATATCATGTTTTATTTTGTATCGGGTTTAGCGCATATTTTTATTGCACAAGGTGCATCAAAATAAGTTCTATTTTACAACAAGTTTTATCAATAATTGAACGGAAATCTTGTAAAATATATAAATAAAACTTATAAAAAATTAAATTTAAGTCAGATTTTATTAAGTTTAATTCATAATTTAAATAATCCATAAAAATTCTAGAGATTTAATAAGTTATCTTGATATTAACCCAATGTCAAAAAGATACGTTTTACCCCGTACAAATGCAATTTCCCTAAAACAAACACGAATGAGCAGAGAAGGAACTAAAAGATCTTTTCGATATGTAATTAGTAATTATTTATTATTTGTGGGGACTTTTAAATAGTCTGTTGTTGTGGCTGCGGCTGTACAGCAGCTTCTGTTTGTAACTGTTGGTGCTGATCGACTGGTTGACTGGAAGAAAATTGCATAGGACTTCCGTCCTTTGGTTGACTGCAGCTGCACAGCAACGACAGCTCGAGGAACACCTGTATCTACACACCCACTGTATGGGCCTCTCCTACTGTAATTGTACTGAATGAAAACGAAATACAAGCTGGAGGACTGGTTCCCCATACAAGACCTACGAATATCGCCCCAACTCCTGGCTCCTGCAAAATACTTGAAAGTCCCGCTCCTCCTGTACGAGCTATCCGATCGAATCCTTGACCATGGACACCACCGGTTCATCGTCCTCGCCACCACGCCAGCTGCACCTTGTGATCTGCCCGTGGCTAGCGTTCGGCCACATGCTCCCGTACCTAGAGCTCGCCGAGCGCTTGGCGTCGCGCGGACACCGTGTCTCCTTCGTCTCCACGCCGCGCAACATATCTCGCCTCCCGCCAGTGAGCCCGACCGCGGCGCCGCGTGTCGCCCTCGTGGCACTGCGGCTCCCGCACGTCGACGGTCTCCCCGACGGCACCGAGTGCACCAACGACGTCTCCCCCGAAAACTTCGAGCTCCTCTGGAAGGCCTTCGACGGCCTGGGCGCCCCCTTCGCCGAGTTCTTGGCCGCCGCGTGCGCCGTCGACAACAACGAGAGTAGGCCGCCTGACTGGATCATCGCCGACACCTTCAACCACTGGACGGCCCTCGTGGCCCGCCAGCACGAGGTGCCATGCGCGATGCTTCTCCCGAGCGCCTCCATGTTGGCTGGCTGGGCAAGCCGGTTCACGGAGCCGGCCGGTGCGTCAATATTCAAAGAGAACTGCGCGGTGGAGGAACGACGGGCGGGTGTGCCCAGCTACGAGTGGACGCAGAAGGCGATGTTCTACGTCGACCATGGCGCTTCGGGCATGTCCATCGCGAAACGCTGCTCGTTGACGATGGAGAGGTGCACTCTCGCGGCCATGAGGAGCTGCCCCGAGTGGGAGCCCGAGGCGTTTGGGCAGGTGGCGATGGGCCTAAACAAGCCGCTCATCCCACTCGGCCTTCTGCCACCGTCGCCCAACGGAGCCCGCCGCCGCCACGGGGGAGATCAGGAGGACTCCACCCTGCAGTGGATGGACGCGCAGCCGCCGGACTCGGTGGTGTACGTCGCCCTGGGGAGCGAGGTGCCGCTTCCCATGGGGCAGGTGCACGAGCTGGCTCTCGGGCTGGAGCTCGCGGGGACACGATTCCTCTGGGCTCTGAGAAAGCCACGCGGGGTCAGCGACGCGGACATCCTCCCTCCAGGTTTCCAGGAGCGGACTCGTGGCCGCGGGCTGGTGACCATGGGATGGGTTCCTCAGATCAGCATACTGGCGCACGCTGCCGTGGGCGCGTTCTTGACACACTGTGGCCGCAACTCGCTTGTTGAGGGACTCCTGTTTGGGAACCCTCTCATCATGCTGCCCATCTTCGCGGACCAAGGGCCCAATGCGCGCCTCATGGAGGGGAAGAAGGTTGGGTTCCAGGTTGCAAGAGATGACAAGGACGGCTCGTTTGACCGCCACGGCGTGGCCACCGCAGTCAAGGCCATCGTAGTAGACGAAGAAACCAGGAGGGGCTATGTCACGAATGCCCTCAAGCTGCAACACATTGTAGCTGATATGGAACTCCACGAGAGGTACATTGATGAGTTTATACAGCAACTTACTTCCTACGTCGCTCGCTGACGCTGAAGAGACTTATAAGTCAATTCTGGTTTCTGGTAGAGTTACTAATTAGCTTGCATGGTATATATGCTTCTGTTTACGGTACTTTCTGTTCATGTGTTTTGCCCACTGTAAATTATGTTCATGGAATAAATCAGTTTGTGCTAATAATGTTGGTTAAAGCCCAGATTAGCACGCCCTTTAAAGGCCCTGCAGTCGCGAATGCCACAATTAAATAAATATATGAAACCTCTGCTGCGGAAAATTGTATAATGTGGCCACTGCATAATGACACTAATGATGATGTAATGACGTTAATTACGTCTTGGAGGCGTCATTTTTTTCTTTGAAACGGCGGGAGCGGCATGTACGAAGTAATGTTCTCTTCATCTCTTGTACTCCTTATCCACTCCCCATCAAATACTAAATCATCTCAATCGTGAGAGCCATTGGCAGGGACCGAAGGACCGTATTCCACGCTTTTGCATGGTTTTGCAGTAGGATTGCAGCTTGCGACGAACAATGGATGGAAACCCTCAAGATCACCGGTCACATATTTGGCATGACTCTGGCGAATGGGTGGAATTGGCATCACTACACTACACCAACCCAATTAGGCAACACTAACGGCTTCTTCAAATCCGGTAAGTTTACCACTAAATTTCGCATTAAGATTAGATTTGGTGATCATGTTTAGACTAAGATTCAGATCTTATGAATTTACTAAACTAACATTTGGTATTAGAGCCATACTTAGTCTTACATGTTCTCATCATCCTGGATAATGAAGCCTTCTAATGTCACATCAGTCTGTGGTTGTCGTTTTGATGCAATTCTTACGGATTCATTTTCAGCTCACAATTAATTGCCCACTGTTGATGTTGTTAAAATGGCGGCTTCAAGCTAATGATTTTCTGGTTAAGCCATGTTTGATCTAATTTAGCCTCGGGCATGTTCATGTCTTACTCCGTTAGATCAGTCTGGCTAGAAATTAGATGGGGAAAGGAGAACTCAGATAGGGAATTAAAGTAAAGAAAAAAATCAACAAAATTGCCCCAATTCATAAACATGAGATACATGCTTAACAAAGTTCACAAAATCAGAAACCCAGGCTTAAGAAATGTCCCCAAAATCAGATCGTGGGAAATCCGAAATCCCCAACACCGGACTTACGAACTCACCGGTTTGGGGCACATGGCATCAGTCACCACTACGTGCACCTCCAATCTTTATCTCCATCTGCTCTGCGGACAGCCATCGCAGCCGTCTGAGGCATCATCCGTCTCCCCATCTCAGGTGGATGGACGTGCTTAGACTCCCGTCGCACCGTCGCTGCCACCGCAAGTCTCCTCGGAGTCTGCATGCAGCATCAGCTCGCGGCACGCAGGAGCATGCCTCCACCTTGAATCAGATCCTAGAAAATCGCCGTGGAGCTCCACCGGCATCAGCCCGCCGGCGATCTCGTGGTTCCCACCGTCACTCTTTACTCACCGGAGATAAGGGAGGAGATGAACGAGGATTGGAATTAGATTTACGGTTTGACTTGCTGATTTGTTTGGTCCGATTCGGGAGCGCCTGAGATTACTCCTGATGCACCAAAACAATCTCGGGCTGCTGCTAGCCTGCTAGTGTATGTAATATGTATAGGCCATGCTCTGTAATTCTTGTTTGGCAAAATTAGTTCTATGGCAACGAAAGTTTCTAACTTTGGTTTTGTAGCATCAAAATTTTATAGTTTATCTTAATGGCACCTAAATCTTACCTCCGTTCCCGTGTAACGCATTTCCGTCAGCTCTCTTCCCGACTCCTGTTTTTTCTTGACGGAGAAGGACATGGACTGGATTGGAAACATAAATTGACGAGCTTAACCTCCTATCAGGACTAATGATTAATCTTCCTGTTCACTTCTCATTAATCGAGCAAGCTCCTCCCGCATATAATTAAATTTGCTAACAATCTCTATGATTCTCCCACATGAAAAATCCATATGGGGCATTAATTTGCATGAAACATGGATTATCAATGTACTGAGCTGCCGGACAGATCATCATCAGCGACGCAGCAGGCGAGCTAAAAAGCTTATGCATAATCAGGGCTGCTGCTTTAGCCCCCAGCGAACGAGTTTGTTTATGTAGTCACACATGGACGAGAACATGCCGCTGCCGCTGGCGACGTACTTGCGACGGCGGCAACGCCGCAACAGATGCCTAACGTAAAGGAGATGCCAACGTGGTGATGCCGCCGGCCATGCACGACGGCGGAAGCAGAAAGGGGAAGGCGTTCATGTCAATCTCTTGTTAAGATTAATGTATTAGTCCAGCCGGTAAATATGGACAAGATCATCAATTTGAGGTTAATCTCAAATTCTCAGTCAAATCAAACGGGATTATGGGAGAGAGCAAACGGCAGTGCTTCGGATGGTAACAGAGATAAGAATTGGGTGCTATTAAAACAAATCACGAAATTTCGGTGCTACAAAACCAAAGTTGGAAACTTTCGTTGCTACAGAATCAATTTTGCCTTTTTGTTTTGGGCTGGTGGAGTCTGCGTACATTGTGTGCTGCACGGAATTAAGCGCACAAGTAGACCGGTAAAGCACATGATTAATTGGTAATCTTGGGCCATGCTTGGCATTATGGGCTGACCAAGCATTACAGTCTAAAATGGCATCGTCTGTAGGCCACTGTGTGCGATTCATGCCGTCGCTCACATAATGCATGAGCGCGCGCATCCGTGCTGACACGCCACGCCCATTACGTTTTGGACTGATTAACTGGTTAACAGACTAAATTAAGCTTGTTTTCTTGACCCGAAATAATGTTGTCCATGTACAGAATTAGTTTGGCACTATTTGAGCTATTAAAATTGCTGAGATAACTATTTCTCATGCGCTTTAAATAATTCAAGCTAAATGGAACCAACGGGAAGTTTAGCTAGATATTATCCATGGTATGAATTTATATTTTAACGGATGTTAATTATGAATTCATGTCAATTCTCCTTATGATTAATTTACATAAATCTTTTCTAGCCAAATGGAACCAACGAGAAATTTAGTTAGATATGTTTAGTTATATGTGGAATAATATTTTGACAAACATTGACTCTAATTTCACATTGTTATATATAATATTACTTCCATAGCCATGTCTGCCCAATGGTGATTTGATTGATAGTTTTATTTTACGACATTGATGTTTATTACTTTGTCGTTTCGGCCTTATGGTGCTATAACCTAAGATATTAATGTTTACTCCTTAAATCAATTTATCATAAAGGTAACCCTATTTAGGATTTATTTAATGACTATTGCCTTCATCATTTTTTATTGAACAGTAATATGGTTAATGACTATTGCCTTTCTTTGGACCATTATCATGCTTATTCCTTCATCGCTTCTGCCCAACGGTGATGTGATTTAGAAAATTATGGTTATTTCATTTCGTTTCTTCCTAACGGTGATGCGATATAAACATTAAGTATATGATAAGGATGTAATTAATTGTACCATCGTACATTGATTACATATAATGTTAATACTCCGTGTCATTTTCACCCCTAACCTCGCCTACTCCCGTGCCTACAAGGTGTTTGATAAATTGCTCCAACATGATGTGAACGGGGGTGGCCCGATCTTTCGGTGAGTTGCTGATAACTACGATTGAGAGAAACGTTGACGATCCGACTACAACCATACGAGACGTTGTTGTGTTGCGCCTTAGCGATTGATACACCTCTCCTAGGGTTGTTGATCTTGCCGGTGCAGATCAACCCTATTCCTGCAAGCAATCGAGAACAAGCAAGAACAAGATAAAAGCAATTGAATTGCTAGATAAACAAGGCGCACAAATATGGATAGATATACGATAAAGTTGGGGTTCCGAACAAGCAGACGGACGGTCTAGCCGACACGCGCGCTGCAAGCGAAGTAGCAATGGCTAAACTTACAATTAATCAAAACCCAAATAACCCTGAAGGGGAAAGGAGTGGGAGGATGTCCTAGGGTTCCCTAGGGTCGTGCTCCACCAGGTTGGGGCGCACCCCACTTGGGCCCCTCTTGGACCAGGGTCCCAACGAAGTTACAGGCCCATCGGCCCATTATTAGCGATGCAGCGTCTTGTTTTGGCGATTCCCGTTGACTCGTATGGAATTTTTCTATGAGGTTGGATCCGTTGGAACGAGAACTCCGAAACCTTTCCATCAAGTACTCACGGGCCAAAAACGGAGTTCGTATGACGATTTGGCGGCCGTTGGAAGTCGATGCTGCATCGGGTGGCCAAACTGGCTTCCACGCAAGTACTTGGAGAAGTCCTTGACTTGGTCCCCAATCAACCTTCTTGATCATCCATAAGATTCTTGAGCCCGTGATCCTTCCTTTTATCCATGATAGCACTTCTGTAAATAAAAACACACACAACAAATGGTGTAGCATCCTTTGCTCAAATATATAAAATGTAAATCGAACATAAGAAACTTGCACCTGTAGTTCTATTATGTAAAAAATCGTTGTGGCTATATCTGTCGTGGCGATGTCCTTATCACAACACCGACGTTAGCCTCGACATCACCATGGTTGTGGTGGATATGGAGGTTACCACTTCCATGGCCCTTGTGGAGATGGCAAGGGGTGATGACACAGCCAGCATCGCCAGCACTTTCATGATATATATCGAGTGCAAGCTACATCAATGAGGAGTTGTTCCAAAGGTTGTCTTGGAGGTAGATGATGATGAGGACAAATCCCAAGCCCCCTATATTGACACCACTGACCTCCCCCAAGGTGATACACATGAAGTGTTCAATGACGGGCCTCAATATCAAGAGTGGCACTGATCAAGCAATGGTTGCATTCCTGACCAAAACATGTGTGTTCGAGGGTGCTCCAGCATTGGCTAGAGCAGTTGTGGTAACCTCAGCATGGTTGTTCACTGAAATGGATCTAGTTACAAAGGTGCTCACAAAGTGTTTGGTGAAATGCCACAAGGAGGGCAACAAGATGTTAATGTTAGTGTTCAACCATAGTGCGTCTCTAGTGCCACCCATGATCATTTGGGTTATGTGCGCGTACCCGCGTCTGACAGAGTTTCCTATTAGTAATCCATGGCCACCACCCGCTCAAATGAGCATCAAGGACAATAGTGTTGAACTTCGGCTATTTGCATGGCTGACCTTCAGATCTTGTTGTGCCAGATTACAACTTATGCCACCATGTCGGCTACACCTTCGAGTAAGTTATCTTGAAGGGTTACCTTATGAAACTAGAGTGATATCCACCAAGTTGATACCTATACCAACCTTGGAATGAGTCAAAACCTTGGCCTTCAAATGATGAAAAGGATGTCAGGCACATCATAACCAGATACTTCAATCATTCTGAGCGAAGGAATCACGAATGCATGTAGCTTTTTCCATATGTAAAGAGCTAAGCAGCCACACACTAGAGCACATGTCCCGTATCACGTCATAGACACACTTATTTAGTGTCATTTTCTTCATAGAGCTCTTTTAATATTTTTTGTCTTCTCTTTAGGGTGCTAAGAGCTAACAAATCTATGATCCTAGAGGGTGACATTGGTTTTGGTGATTAATGCCAACTATTTTGTTCGACTAACTATTTCCATGAATCGGTGTGATTAGGATTCAAGAATATGATATTGTGAAGAAGAGAAGCAATATGGTAGTGAAGAAGAAAAGAGTTGATTGACAACCGACATAAAGATGTTGTGAGAAGCTAGAAGATGAAGATTATCGGTTGATGGTAATCAAGTGAAGATGATTGAAGATGTGGGATAAAGATGGTACATATGGAAAGATGGTGAAAGGCAAGCGAGACTCGTCTACGACGAACCATGCAGTAGTGAAGGGCAAACAAGAGATATGACGTCGAAGGACCAAATTCGGTAGAGAAGAGTGAGTGATGCTTTGTTGCGACAAACCGTGCTAGGCCATGTGAACCTATAGATTAGCCACATCAATCATTTGAAGAGTTGAAGTTGAAGTGCCGAATATCAAGAAGATGTCAAGAAGTGACGATCAAGATGGACATTGATCAATGCAAAGATATAAATGAGTTGGGACTAATGTATTCGATGAGTTGTGATAGTAACCCGCTAGGGTTTTGGTGCCCGATCTTTTGATAAGAGGGATAACTCGATTGAAGTGGGGATGATGTTCATGGCTTGACTACAGCTATCCAAGGACGTTGCGCCTTAGCAACCGATACACTACCTCCAATGGTTGCCGCGAATCTTGCGGTGCGCGACGCCGGCCACTAGGGCACTGGGCACTCTATCCAGCAAGCAATCAAAGAACTAGCAAGAACAAGTAAAATAAGCAACTACATTGCTAGATAATTAAGACACACAAA
This sequence comes from Leersia perrieri, assembly GCA_000325765.3. Taxonomy (NCBI): domain Eukaryota; kingdom Viridiplantae; phylum Streptophyta; class Magnoliopsida; order Poales; family Poaceae; genus Leersia; species Leersia perrieri. The sequence goes on along the minus strand of CM002482.1, from coordinate 4,555,662 downwards.
GATGAATCTCTATTACGGAGGGGTTCCGTAAACAAGTACCTGAGTGGTGGCTCCCACACACACACGTGTATAAGGAAGTAGCGAAAGCTAAACTTATAAAACAAAACCCGACTGTTCTTGGCGGCAGCTAAAGGTATATATAGGGGTAGAGGACAAACTTGGAATAAAGAGGTCGTTCTCCAATCCTAAGACGCATCCCTAATGGACCCAACTTGATACACGACCCATTGGTCCCAAATAAGGTGACACAACATCAGCTTAGAAAAAGGTATCGTCGCTGAAATGATGATTGCGATCAATCCAAGGAAGATATGACTATGAGACCAGATCCATTTGAAAGTAGACTTGATTATGCTTTCCATGAAATGCTCACATGCCTGAATCGGACTCCACATAAAGTCATGGCAGTCATCACAAGTTGGTGTTGTCCTGTAGTCTGAATCCAGCCTGGGCGAATCTCCTCCCCCTCATGCCCTCTCCATTACTCGTAATCAAAACAAAAGTACACGCATATCTAGAGTAATCATAAGACGAACGTGAACTCAAGAATGAACTCACCTGATAATTGAGTTGACGTGCACGGGAGCGGGTAATAGGACCTTGAATGGAAGAAACTGTAGGATCTAATACAATAAGTAAACCTACTAGAGGGGGGTGAATAGTAGGTATTGACAGCGGAAGTTTAATTTTCAAATCCAAAAACCAGATTAACAGAGTATCATTATACCAAATTTGGTCAGAATAAAGTAAAAGATATAAAGAACAAGTTCACCGAACGGATTTGAAAAATAATCAACGGTTCAAAAGATATAGCATTCGCAATATAGGTATATCAGAAATTCAGTAAAACGAATCGAGCAACTTACGGAACCGGAAAATCTCGTCGATGCCGTGTTAATTGAAAATGATCTTTATTGCTCGAATATAATGTCACAAGATACAGCCAAAGCACCCCTTTTACAAAACCCTAAAAACAATGAGCTCTCAAATCTTCTAATCGTGGCTTACCCTCTAGGCTAAGACTCCCTCTCTATTTATACCAAATATCTCCTATTCCTAGTAGGACTCAATTCCTAATAGGACTCTATTATAATTTCCTAAAAAGAAAAATTCCTTTTCTTTTTATTCAAAACCGCAGCTGCGCGCTGTCATCGAAGACCGACTCGGTCTCCTCCTCCGTGTCGATCTTCTGCCTGCTCGCTGTCGTGCCATGCAAGGAGACAAGCAAACCCACGTGCATGATCGTGCACAGCACGCACATATACATCCATGTTGACCAAGTCAACTAGCACACACGCATACAACATGCATGTGTATCTGCATGATACAGTACCTCAAGCACTGTACCTTCTCTCCAATTCTCTTCAACTTTTCACCAAATTACTTCGACGCTCACATGCACAACTTTGCGAGACCCATCACGAATAACACCCACACAGTGTCCTTGCACCATGTTTCATCTTTCGCCAACCTCGTCACCCGGCATTCTTGATCGCTCCGGACATAGACTCCACCTGAGTCTACTCCCGATCCCCCGTTGACCGAAGTTAACCTCAAGACATCCGACTTTAGTCCAATCTTGTCACATGGCTTCCTGACTGCTCCAGACCTCAGTTCCTCCCTGAACTTAGTCCCAGTCCCTGCCATTGACTAAGCCTTGACCTCAAGTCACCTACACACAATAGACAAAACAACCATTACCGGGCACAGATTCGCAACTTGACCCACATTAGTCACACGCACTCACACCAATAATCTCAAAAATTCCAAACCAATTTCATTTAATTTATTATTTATAAAGTCAATTTGTTCATCACAAAATATTAATTAAAACCTTGATCTTACAGAAACTTGCGGCGACATGGTTGTATAGATGGTATTGATGTCGTCATCAAGTTATACGTGAATAGTCCTGACGGTGAATTGAAGATGATGTTAACAACCCTCAAAGTGAAGAAAAAAGATGGTGTGAAAACATTCTTTTTTTTGACCGGAAACAACAGGAGAGGCTCCCAAGGTATAGGTATTTTTTCTTTATTTAAGCCTGAAATTCGCTCTTTTGGGGAGTTAAAACCAAGACCTATTGATGCTACTTGATATATCCTTTATATTTGCATTTGAGCATAGGAGTATTGTCACAGCCTGATTGTTCAATGATTAAACAATATTAACTTAATAAATTATTTATAGAATATTTATTAATGTGTTAATAATAAATGTGAGAAATAAAGTTTACTAAAGTAAAGTATGGTTATATTTATTTTTAATAAACTCTCCATTGTCTTAAAAAAAACTCTCCAAAATTTTATCGAAATTTTTTGAACTAAAAAAGTAATTTTAATGATACAAACATCATTTCAGTATTATTTACATGGAAAATCGAATCCCTTCCTTGGTCTTGGGTTGGTTTTGACCAAATCCTTCCTCTCTTCTCTCTCCCTTCGGCCCACTCTTTTATTCCCCTCCTTTCGGCCCACTCGATCATCCCTCTCCTCCTTTTCCTCCCTTGACTTCGGCCCATTAAGACCAGACAGGCCTACAGAGGCCTAGCCGAGAAATGGGCAGCAGCCTAGCTGTGGCCTCCACCCGTTCCACTCACGTGGGCGCAGCCTACTGGGCCCAAGAAGACGGCCGAGCCTAGCCGTCATCGTCTTCCTCCTCCCGCCGTCGCGGCCACCATGGCCGGGAAGGCCTAACGCCGTCGCCGCCGATCTCTCACCACGCGACGAATTTCCTCGAGCAAAAATCGAATCCTCTCCTCGTCATCATAATTTCCCCGATGATTTTTCACTCAATATCGTCTTTAATTCGCCCGATTTATTCCCTTTGAATCCTGGCCATCAATGGCGCCGCCGGCGTCGATCTCTTTCTCGGGCCGCTGATTCGTCCAATTGAATGAGGTAAAATGCTCCCCTAACTCTCCTCTTCATTTACCACTAAAAAACCTCAACAACATTTCTTTCAATCACCGAGAGAAGGCGGCCAAATTAACTTGCCGGAGTTAATCCCGGCCGGCGAGCTCCTCCACCGCCTCTCCTCCTCTCCCGGGCCAATAAAATTGGCATGAGCTCGCCCTCGCCATCCCCTTTTCCGTCCTCACCTCCTCTTGTCCTATCTCCCTCTCGACATGGCTCCCCACGTCACCATCTCTCTCCTCCTCGCAGGAGCAACTCCGGCGACCAATTCCTCCTCACTGGAGCATCGTTTCATCCGTACACCACCTCCCTTGGATTCGACGCGTCGAACCGCACCTCGGCCTCGCATTTTCTTCCTCCAACAGAGGCCGAAGCGCCGCCGTCGACGGCCACCTCTTCTTCCATGTCGTCCGATGCCGGAGATCACCGTCGACCCGCGCCGCCACAGTCATCGTCGAGCTCGCTACTGGCGTCGTTCGTCGCTATCCATCGTCGTAATCGCCATGGTAAGATTCGCCTAGACCTCCTTTAACCGCCGGTACCCTCAGTTGTTGCTTCCTCGCGGTTGTTCGTCGTCGCGAGCACCATCCAATCCTCCCGCCACCGGTGATGATGTTATCGCATCGTCAGCCGCCACCTCACCTCCTATGCTAATAGTGTCCGCACGAGTGGCACTTCCAGCTGACCCAGAGTTGATCTTGATCGATCTGAGCCCTCGAACCATCTTCAATCCAATCTAAGCCGTCCAATTAAATTATAACACTTTTTATATCTTTTCAATGATATCTGGGTCATATTATGCCATATGTAATCCATCTAAAATTAATCTTAGAGATTTTATTTTAATCTTTCTCTTAGTTATAAATTATTTGCAAATTATTTAATTAATTGGAATAGTTTTTCTTTAATAGGTTTAATTGGAATAAACTTGTAAAATTTAAAACTAATTTATCTAAACTCAAAATGAGGTCATTTCAGTTTCTAAATTCATCTAAAATCAAGATATATATGTTCACTTTATTTTTATATATTGTTATTTGGAGTTTTTAGTCTTTTTTCTTCATTTTGCGTGTAGTTGTTTAGCATGTGTCGTTCCGGAGGAGCGCATCTTCGACAGAAGAACTATGGAAGACTAATCAAAAACCGTCAATTCTAAGGAAAGTCATACAATCAAACACCCTTTTAAGTATGTTGTACCTATTCTTTCTCGCTATACTTCAACTATGCAGTTATTTTTTAATGACATTGGGTGGTGATTACTATATTTGTTTATACGACCCCATTAATCTTGATTAACTTTACATTGTTAGTTTGGGTTACATAATTTGACTAGCAGGAACTATATATTATTTTAGCTAGACTTTAGTCTTTGCTTAGCCATGCTTAGAAATTAGCTCACTTATAGGACAAATTAATGTTTTCATTTTTGATCACATAATGATTAAATACCGGTAATTCACGACGGTTGTCGTGATTAATAAATTAATAACTTGCCAACTAAAATTTGACTTAAGGTGGGTCGTGAGCATGTGTATTTGGTGGGTGCTCATGACAATTAAGGACTAGTTTGCGAGCTATCTTTGCGAAGCATACAACATACTACCCTTAGACCAGAGTGGACAATGGCTTGTTTTCATGGTGTAGCGGGGGCAATGCGACACACCAGACTGTTATGACAAATGTAAGCCCATGTGGGATCATTGGGGGAGTCATAACCTGGTATTGGTGGGACTGAACCTGGTGGGTGTGATAGGGAGGGTTGCCCGACCTTCTCGACGTAGGATCCAGAAACACCAAGTAGCCAACAAAGTGGAGGAACAACACACAACCAGCGTTGCACATCTTTCATCCCGCCTTCGCATAACCACATGATGTGGAAGATAACTATCGAACCCTCTCTCCCCAATGAGAAAGCAAGAACGATCTTAATACGATCACCCAATTCCCTTCTACGTGGCTGCACCAAATCATAGGAAGAACGGGTGGCGAGACCCTCACATGGCTGTAGCTAGAAGATAATTTTTATTCATAATGTCGAGTCTCTCTACGATGGATGCACACCTCTAACTTACATAGCAAATTTAAGACCTCTAAAACAAGAAACAAACTCATTACATGACTTGGACACAAAGAAAGAAACTCTATTGTATCTGCCGACGGTTTCCTTCAGTTTGTGCAAGAAAACCAAACAGAATCAGGGTCTTGGTCCATATCCATTGCGTGGGGCTTGGAAATAGCTTTCCAAAGAGTACTCAAACGTCCAAAACGGACTCCGTATGCGAAATCCACGACCGTTTTACGATAGGTATGTCCAGGCTGTCAAAACTGAATCCGAACTGAATCAAAACCTTCTTATCTTCAAATTTATCTGCAAGAAACAATTAAATCCGTGTAGATGAAGTATTTGTCAACTTATGGAGAGTCTTGGAATAGATGGAAACCATCTAATAATGCCATATGACCAAGAAACACTCCAAAATTGCAATTCCTTTGCATCAATTTGCATCCTGCACAACCAGCCGTAAAATTGCTGTCACTGTTGATTGGAACATCCAAATCATATGCCGTTTGATTCGTTAGAAAGTAGACTTGAGACTTCTCCCATGTATTGTATCCTTATCAGGGTGTGTTCATGTTGCTTCTCGTTACAGATCAGGCCATATCACGATCCTTGCGAGGAACGTGTCCTAAGGCTAAATTGGTGCACCTCTGATCAAAGTAATATTATTTGAGTAGTCATTCCCGCGGTTATGGGCGAGTTGAGCATTGTTTTTCGTGATTAGTCCCACTGTCACTTAATAATTATTAATTTAGGTTTGGTGTTAAGATTAGCTCTTGGTATGAGGTGATGATTAGCTATGAGTACGGAGTTATGGTTTAGCTCTGTGGAGTTATGAATAATTCCTGGTTTGGCTGTATGGTGATGATTTCAATATTGCAATTAAAATATAATGTTATTTAATTATCTCATATACTTGAATGAATGTTGCTATGCTTTATCCATATTAAGCCATCCTTTGGATCAACCCTTGCATTTTTGCATATTTTTATCTTTGCGTATCTGACTTGCGGAGTACTGTTGTAGTACTCACCCTTTCTCTCAAAACCCTCTTCAGTGAATAACCTAGAAGATGAAGTTAAGTCCAAAAGGTGAAAGTCCAGCTTATACCTCAATTGAGTGCCCGTGGAAGACAGAGTCGTAGGATGCTTAGTTCGCTATTGTTTAATTTTGTTTATCAGGCCTAAAGCGCCTTTGTAATGATATAGATATTAACGTGGTTATTAATAAAGATTGTTTTTAAAACAATTTGTTATTGTGTGCCTCGGCTGATTCATGGAAGAAGTAACACTAAGCATGCAGAATTTTGGATAGAAATTCCGGGCGTGGGAAATGTCGTACTTTTAAGAGGGATACAATGTTGATGAGTTTGCATGTCTCAATGCTCAAGTGATCTTTTCTAGTTTTACCTTGAGAGAAATCCAAGCCTTAACCTATCCTGTGGGTCGTTTTATATGTTTTCCTTTGGGCTGGGTAGCCACCACAATAAGCTTTCCATAGAGTACAAATTTGTCGAAAACGGACTCTGGAGCACGGAGTTATGCCCGTTTTCATAGGTTGTTGTCAGGTTGTCAAGTAATAGTGGACAATCTGATAATTGTACTGTAGTGTCTGATGTGGTCTTGTTATTTCGAGCAGAAAGTTGCCACCTGAATGTCCGGTGGTTGCACTAGAGTATCCGATGTTGTCTTTTGACTGAACAGACAGTGGTTTATCAGAGTATCCGGTGTTCGAACTGGTGTGTTTGATGTTTGAATCTCAAAGAGTAATGGCTAGTTTTAGGGGTTTGAGTATTTAAACTCCTCCGACCCTTCTATTCGTTGTTGTAGAATTTTGGGAAGAGAAGATCTATCGAGAGCCAAAGAACATCAACCCATACTTGAGAGAGATTAGAGATAATGATTGATAGCTAGTGAGCTCCACCCATCCTTGAGGAAGAAGATTGAAAGCTGGAGAGCGCTACCTATTGTTGAGAAGAACGATTGTGAGCTCTATGACTCCACTATTCTTAGAGAGAGTTGGGATTTAAGTTTGAGAGCTAGTGAACTTTACTCCGCCATCCTTTGAGCACCTTTGCAGGCCAAGGACTCCTTGACAGCTAGTCGTCGCCCGTGAGCATCCAATTGTGTGGATCACCGGGGAAGGTTTGTAAAGGTTCTCCTCACCTCTAGAAGGGAAGAGGTAAGTTAGTGGATAACTCCTAGAAGACTACTTGGTTGAGTAAGTCATAACAAAGGAGTGGGTTCTCTCGAAGGGGCTTGGTCCGTGGGGATCTCTCTAAGGGCTTTGTCGGATGGTGAACTCTTCAAGTAGGGATCACCAAGGACCCCTTTTTGGTTCGGCCACAGGGACACAATGGGGTTTAGTTCGTGGATTTGGATTGAGGAGGAAGAAGACCTTGATCGACCTTATCATAGTTTGGCGGAGAAAGATTTATCTAGGTTCTAGCGGTTATGCGCGTAATACCCTACTCCTGCGTGTGGGCTATCGATGAAAGCTATACCGTGCTTGGTTCGCTCAGGGACCAGAGTACATCACCTGTTTGAAGTAGGCTTACAATATTCTCTCTCTTTAGGGTCTAACCCTTTTTCTTCTAGGTTTGGGCCTTCTTTAATTAGGGGTGGGCATAATAAACCGAAACTGAAAAACCAAACCGAATTTACCGGGACCGAACCCAAACTAACCGAAACCAAAATTTTTGGTCACTGGTTCGGTCTTCAATTCCAGCTAACCGAATTTAACCCAGTTAATTCGGTCATCAGGTTTGGTTAACCGAACTACCCGAAAAAACTGAAATTAACCCAGCCCAATAGCAGCCCAATCCATTTAGCCCATTATCTTTATCCTAACCCTAGTCTGTTTTCCCCCTTCCCCTTCTCCCAGGCTCCCACGCTGCCGCCTCCTGCGCATGCAAGCAAGCAAGCAAGTGGCAGCGCTCGCGCAGGCTCCCACGCTGCGGCCTCCTGCGCTCGCGCATGCGCGGTTGTGCCGCACGCACGCCTCTTCGGCTCTTCCTACGCCGCACGCAAGCCGTTGCCTGGGCCGCTCCTTCGCCGATGGTCGCCGGCCCCAAACAACCCCGCCTCCTCGCGTAGCTTCACGCCTCCTCCCCTCCTCCGGCCTTCTCCTCATCGACGACGAGGTGGCAACCCTAGCCATCCCTCCTTCCGGTGACGGGTCGATGTTGAAAGGCGAGGCTGCGAGGAGGCATTGTCGTTTCTTTTTTATTTTATTGATTTGAACTTTTGTTTCTTGATTCATCGATATTCGTTTGATTTGATCGAAACATGTATTTGTTGATTGATTCATCGATATCGGTCCCTCTTAGATCTGAACTATGAGTTTTTTTTTTCTCTGTAATTTTCTTCTATTAATTTGGTCATGACCGAAACCGAACTGAACTAACCGAAGACCGAAGTCCTCGGTCTTCATTTTTTCAGATGATCGACCGGTCTTGTGTTTTTCCTAACCGAATTTCACATGATAACCGAAGACCGAAACCGAATTGTTCGGTTAGATCGAATGCCCTCCCCTATCTGACAACTTGACAACACCTCATGAAAACGGGCATAACTCCGTTCTCCGGAGTCTGTTTTCGACGAACTTGGACTCTATGGAAAGCTTATTGAGGTGGATACCCAACCAACCAACAAAAACCACTAAAACCACACGTAGGATATGTTAAGGCTTGGTTTTCTCTTAAGGTAGTACTAAGAAGGATCACTTTGAGCATCGAGACAAATGCAAATTCATCAATAATTGCATCCCTCTTAATAGTATTAATAGTATGGTATTCTTATGCTCAAATTCAAAGAGAATAGGTATACCACTATGAATGCCTTCATGCCATCTTTTTTCTTCACTTGTGGGTTGCTCATGGAATCTTCGATTAACTATCAGGACTATTCACCTACAATTCATTAAACACATTAGTCCCAACTCATTTATACTTTGCCTTGAGCAATATCCATCTTGATCATCACTTCATGACATCTTTTGATTTTCAACACTTCATCTTGAACTCTTCAAATAATTAACGCGGATAATCCATAGCTTCACATGGTCTTATGCAGTCCATCGCAATAGTCCTTGTTTGCTCTTCTCTACCGGATTTGGTCCTTCGGCACTAAGCCTCTTGCTTGCCCTTCACCACCGCATGGTCCATCGTAGCTTGGTCTTACTTGCCCTTCACTGTCTAACTATATGTAGCATCTTCATATCCAATATCTTTAATTATCTTTACTTGATTCTCATCAAGCGATAATCATAATCTTCTAGCTTCTCGCATCATCTTCATGTTAGATTAATCACCTCTTTCTTCATCGCCAACATATTTCTTCTCTAGTCTTTTGTCTTGATAACGGAACTCAACCACTTCTCATATCATCTTCTTCATTAGTCTTTTGTCTTGATGTCGTAGTTCAATCCTAATCGCACCAACGGAAATCGTGAAATCTAACCGGCGGCCACTTGCTAGGTGGTGTTAACCAGCGACACACGCCAGCGCGCGACGTGTCCCCGAGCAGCTTCCGCGTCCGTGCGTAGACTTAACGAGTGACGCGTACATGAGAAGTACATGCATGCAAGTAGTTTAACTACTATTAGGTTGTGCATATTTTTTCTTCTTATGAAATTTTCTTTTAAATTACTTATCCGATCTATAATCCGATTACACCGTTGTGTTCATAACAATTAAATCTTTACAACAAGATCTCACATGATTATATTTTGATGAAAAACCACAAATTAGTTCTGGGGATGTAACTTTTAATTCTGGGGATGTAACTTTTAGTTTCGAGGGATATAACTTGTATAGGATATAAATTTTGTTCTAGATGATGTAACTTTTATTTTTGAAGGATGTAACTTCTATAGGATGTGGATGTAACTTTTAGTTCCGAGGGATGTAACTTTTTGTAACTTTTAGTTCCGGGGATGTAACTTTCTATATGATGTATCTTTAATTCTAGAGGATGTAACTTTTTTTTGTGAAGGATGTAACTTCTATAAGATGGATGCAACTTTTCTATAGGATGTAACTTTTTATTCATTAGATGATGTAATTCTTTTAGATGATGTAACTGCAATTCTCAGAGGGAGTAACTTTTCAATCCATGGATGTAACTTTAATTGTTAGAGGACACAACTTTTAGTTCTTTGGAGGATGTAACTTTTATTCTTGACGGTATTAATTAAAGTTACTTTCTTTTTGTTATAAGTTACTTCTATAATATATGGAAATTACTTTTAAGCTTTATTGAATTTACTTTTGTATGTTTAAGAAGTAACTTAGTGAAATCTAAAGGTAATTTAGACATATCATAAAAGTAATTTATGATTTTTCATCAAAATATAATCATGTGAGATCTTGTTGTAAAGATTTAATTGTTACGAACACAACAGTGTAATTGGATCATAGATTGGATGAGTAGTTTAAGAAAAAACTGTATTTGAAGTATAGATGGATGATGTCTCTTATAGATGGAGTGGTAGCTGGTTTAGACAAACTAGCTACCATTAGCTGTGTAGTCACGTCCCACGGAAATTGTTAGTCCAACAAATGGTTATTATTAACTACCAAAACCAATGTCACTCTCTACGATCATCTTTGCTCTACCCTTCTAAAGCAACTTTAGGGGAATTGATCTTTTCAGCTAGCTTGTTCTAATATACCATGTTACAACATTGTGCTTTAGCTTGATGTACTAGCTTGTATACTTTGTTTCTACTGGCTTATATTATTTGGTGGTAGGTAGTTTCCTTTGTGCTTGAGCTTGTTGTGTTTTTCCTTCATGAAAAAAACTTTTTTTAGATCACATACCTGGTTTAGTCACTGGAGTGTCTGGTTGACTAGCTCTGTTTATAACAGAGCAACGACCGGTGTGTCTAGTGATAAGAATTGAGGTAAGGGGAAGAGCAACGACCGGAGTGTCTAGTGATAAGAATTGAGGTATAGGGGCGGATGATAGTGTAGATTAAACTGGGTTGTGGCCTCCCCCAATAAATATTTATTTAGCTAGTATATACAACAACATCTAGTAGTAGTATCCAACCAGCAACAACTGAAGGGTTTATTTCTTTGTCTTTGCTCTGGGATCAGGCATGACATTAGTGTATTAACACTATGTTTTAAATTAAAATTAGTATTTCAATATTGTGTTAATGAATATCATTAGCTTTTGGGCCCTCCTCAGTAATTCATTCGAGCTTCGCCACTGCTGAGGTAGATATTTAATTTCTAATTTCTATAATTTCTATAGTATTTTTCAAAAACGCCATTTCACCCTTCAATAAAGAAGATCCTTTCACATACAACGGAACAAACCGATCTGAATTAGCCGAGAAAACCAAATGCTCTCCGCTAGTGCAAGGAGGGGCAAGCTGGGCTATTGTCTTTGTCGTATTACTAGTACGATTTTATTTCTCTTTACATGGCAGCCCGACCAAAAAGCCCAAAAAGCCCAAAAACCCACATCCTCGCGTCTCGCCCATCAACCAAATTACCAAATCCACCACATTGTGCTTGGTTTTAGGGTTTTTGCAAACCTTTCGGCTGACGAAGCCGGAAGCCGCTATCCCCACTTTCTCCTCAATCCCCTTCCAAATTCTTGGGGGTTTGGCGCTTCAGCTCGAAAATTTCAGATCGCTCCCAAGTCCCAAACCCTAGCCCCGCCGGAGCCGCACGAAGATGAGCTACGCGGCGTACAAGATGATGCATTGGCCTACCGGCGTCGACCACTGCGCCGCCGGCTTCATCACCCACTCCCCTTCCGACGCCGCCGTCGCCGCCTGGGCCCCGGGCCCGAAGGCGACATGGAACCGGCGGCGGGGGCGGCGCGCCCAAGGCGCTTAGGCCCCACGCCCAACCTGGTCGTGGCGGCCGCCAACGTGCTCGAGGTCTACGCCGTCAGGGCTGAGGCGGCGGCCGAGGATGAAGGCGGTGGCTCCCAGCCGTCTTCGTCGTCCGGCGCCGTGTTGGACGGTATCTCCGGGGCGCGCCTGGAGCTTGTGTGCCACTACAGGTGCGTAGGGCTGGCTCTTGCTTATTCGAATTTATCACTTGTTTTAGATTTCAGGAACGAAATGGTTTGGTGATTGGCGACCAATTTGTTGAATGGCATGTACCTTGTAGGCTCCATGGGAACATCGAGTCCATGACCGTACTGTCAGATGGGGCGGAGAATAGGCGAGCCACTGTTGCACTTGCATTTAAAGATGCAAAAATAACCTTTTTGGAGTTTGATGATGCTATCCATGGTCTGCGTACTAGGTATGCACGCTGTCTCCTCGTTCCTTTTTTTTAATATAATTGTTACATTATTGAGTCTCGGTTGTTGTGAATATAGTTCCCCTCAGCAAAATTGTACAAGATTTTGTAACAGATACATGTGGCAACCATGGAACTAATGTACATAAACCACTGATACGCTGGGAGGGCTTTTGAATAACACAAGTAAATTATAGGCAATTAGGTAGTTATTACGACAAGAGTATCCCCTTCTGTACCAGCTTACACGTCAAGTAAGTAATGGAACAAATGAAGTATGGAGCTAGAGTCTTTGTCAAAGACCCCACGTTTTTTATGTGGAGCTAGTGTGACGAGCAGTATATTTGGATTTTTTGCTCCAAATGAAGCACCCTTTTAGGCTGTATCTATAGGTCTTAGGAGGATACATATGAAATTACAAGGTTGGTCTTAATAAATTTGTTTGGCCTGCGTGCACATAAGACATTTTTTACTTTCAGTCCCACTGAAAATCGTGAACTATAAGGTGATCCCTAGATAGTGAGCCAGGAATGAGCGCAGAACCACCACATCTTCATGGGACCCTCCAACAGTCAAAGTCTCTTGTAGTCAAAGGAGCCTTCTCTGTTCCTTGGTAAATCATTTGCGGGTGAGTTGTTCTTCGCGTGGTTGCTTGTCGGATGGCCTTTGATGGCCAGCAACCTTTGATCGTTGAGGATGACGGCTAGGACCATCCTGCAAAATCTGCTTGTTGGAAAATTTTGAATGATACAGAGGCTGACGGATGACAGTGTTATCATTTTCTAAGTAGTGACATTCACATTATCTGCCTCTTTTCTATGTAGATAAAATATAGATAAAATTGAAAAATTAAATCTTTTGGGTGGAACTATTTTGCTCTCTTTCCCTTGATACAAGCTGATGTGCTATCTGTATTGCCTTATCATTCTTGATGTTTCAGCTCAATGCATTGCTTTGAGGGCCCAGAATGGCAGCATCTGAAGAGAGGTAGGGAATCATTTGCTTGGGGTCCTCTTATAAAGGCTGATCCTCTTGGACGATGTGGTGCTGCACTTGTTTATGGACTTCAGATGGTTATTCTAAAAGCTGCGGAGGTGATGTTTCTTTGATGTATCACATAGTTTTGCCTTGAAAAGTTATTTTTTCTGCTATCTCTGTCTATCATTTCTCATTTCCATCATGTTCTCATTATGCCAATACATGCTCAAAGACTATGGACCCATTTAGAAATGCTAGTGCTATGGATAGTGGTTACTTGTTTGGAACAATTATCTTACTTTCCTCCAACTTTGTGTATTTGATTTATGACCTTTGGTATTTTTGTACATATTAGGTTGGCCAGAGCTTAGCTGGAGAAGATGAATCCAACTGTGCATTGAGTTCTACTGCTGTTCGCATTGAGTCATCATATTTGATTGACTTACGAGCCTTAGATATGAACCATGTCAAGGATTTTGCTTTTGTACATGGTGAGTGAGATAAGATCTATATTGCAGACTAGATGTATTTTTTTTTGCATGCTTTTCTACAATCACAATTGTTTCTTATCATCCCATTAGAGCTTGTCCCAGATTATTTTTGTGTAGATTCTACTGACCGCATGCTTATATCTATTCCATGTCTCTTTTAAAGTATGCTGCATATCTTTGATCTGTTTTTATGATTGTTGCTGATGACAGCTTATATTTGTATAATTATGTGTTCTGCATCTTACTAGTGGTATGTCGTGTCACAACAAATAAGAATTAGGTACCTTGAAATTTATTTTTTTCTCCCGACTACATTTACTTATTTTTTAATTGAAAATTATATGTTATGTTTTGTATCCTGTATTAAATCATTCAAATCTTTAGCTTGTTACGTACCAATGACTTTTCAATTGTAACTTTAGTAAAAATGTCCACAGAGCAACATGTTTTGTGGCCACTGGCATACTCCCTGGTTGAAAATAGTAGATGCGGAAGGATTCTGTGATTTGGTTGAAAACATTTGACGTTGAAGAGGTGTATTGATTGTTTGGATTATTTTGCCCTTTGTAATTAGTACATGATGCTTGCTCTCTCGCTACTTAGATTCCTGTTCCATGGCTGCATGGCAATATGCAAAACGCAGGGAAAATAAAACAAAAAAACTGCAATCCCCAGGTTTCGAACCTAAGCCTGCTGAGCGAGAGTTACTCACCTAAGCCAATAGGATATGCTACTTTCAATGACATTAAGCATCATCCAGTCATCTTTAATAAGGGTATAGCAGGAAATAGACATCTCAATTAATCACTCCTTGGTAAGTGAGATTGTGTTAAAACGTCAGGTAATTTCAAACTGGAGGGAGTATAACAATACATATTAATTTGGTTGGCATCCATAAGGTCTTTAACTTCCCAATAATGGCATTTCATATTCCTTGTTAAACCATTCAAATCTTTAGCTTGCCCAAGTACTGATGGCTTGTTAGCTGTAACTTTATAATTTAATTTACAGTTCCATACATGGTTTTGTTGTATGCGATATTTCAAGTTTCAAATATAATGGAAATTGTCAAATTGATACTGTTGATGTATCTGCAGGTCTCCTTTTTCATTACATTTATATATTCAGCACCAGTGCTACAAACTAATCCAGATGTGAAACTGTGCTATTCATGCTGTTTCCTGTTTATGATTTCTTCAGGTTATATTGAACCTGTGTTGGTCATACTGCATGGGCAAGAACCTACATGGGCCGGGCGTATCTTATCAAAGCACCATACATGCATGATATCTGCATTTAGTATCAGCATGACTCTAAAGCAACACCCAGTGATATGGTCTGCGGCTGTAAGTATATAAGATTGCTCCTAAGCTACCTTTTTCTGTCTTTGATAGATACATCTATTCCTATGTTCTTTCAAAAAAACATTCATGTTCAGATTATTAGAACGTACTAAGGTGGCTTCTGGTATTCACTAAACAGAATGGGAGAGTTATTTTAGATAAATTATCAAATTTCTCTCAACTGTTCTAGGACCAATGTTAGTCTTCAAGTCCCACAGTTTAAGTCAGCGATACCGTATCGAGGTAAACAGCATTGATTTTAGTGGTGACTGAGATAAGATCACAGTTGATATCAATACTATGATTGCAAATCTTTATTCTTTTACTGTTGATTGCTCAAGTTTCAACATTTTATAGATATTTTAGGGATTTCAGCTCATGTGTGCTCTCTCTTTTGACTTGTCTACATGACTGTATCTTGTCAACTGTTGATTTCACTGCATTTCTTCTCTTTTTCTGGAAGAATCAACTTTTAAGCCCCAGATTTATTTGACTATAAAGTTATATAATTACCATTGCAAGGTGTTTGTTCTTTTCAGAATCTACCCCATGATGCATACCAACTTCTTGCAGTACCTCCCCCTATTAGCGGCGTTCTTGTGATCTGTGCAAATTCCATCCACTACCATAGTCAGGTTTGATTGCTTTAAATACTCGTGGTAAAACACATACTTTATTTTGATTTGCTGAACTGGTCATTGATTTGAAGTTCTCTTTGTTATTGTAGTCCACCTCTTGTTCTCTTGACCTGAACAATTTCTCATCACACACTGATGGCAGGTACTTTTGTGTACGTTAAATAAATGGAAGCCCTAATTGGATTAATTGATTGTTTTTTTTCTTACCTGTAAAAGTGCATGTTGTTCTTTCTGTTGGATCATGTAGAAATGGGTCCTGTTCCTGCTTGGCCACTATGTGCATATCATTGATGCAGTACCATGACAATCACACCAAGATTTAGAAGTAGTAACTCAAAGACATAGTGTGGCGTCTTCTTATATCGTCGTCCATAGAAAATATGATTAAAGTAAAGTCGGTGCTTTTGAGATTCTAGGAATCTAATTATTTAGTTTGTTAGATGGTTATGTTTGAAGCTATATATATTTGTATTCATTATTACCGAAGGTGTTTAACTGAGAATTAGAAAACTGAAGCACAGCAATTGAGCCCATCTTGATGTACTGTTAACATGTGAACTGAGTAGTTGTTTGTAAGGTGGAATTACTAGAAGGTGCTTGTTGTTGATTTTGGGTGATGGAACATACATAACACACCTCATTGCACTTATTTGGTGAAAAGGTATTCAAATTGCAAGGTGTCAACTGTATCTCGTATTGGATAGATTAGCAAGCATCTAGCAACTGATTAGGTTTTGTCAAATACTTTAGGTATGCATTTGCAATTTACAAGTTAACTGAATGCTGCGAGCATTCTAGTTTATTACTACCTTAATGCAACTTTTGTGCTAATTTATGATGGTAGTGTATTACTACCTTAATGAAGGCTACTTGTCTTTATGATGCTATGTGAAAAACGCTATAGCTAGAAAGTGCAAACAATGTATTTTGAATTGATTGTTGTGGGGAGAAAGATGTAAACTGTGGACTGTATAGTTTTTCATTGGATGAGTAGAAGATTGAAGGCAATTGGTTGGTGTGATTTAATAGTGAATTGAAGAAGCTTAGAACTATCACATTTAACTATATATATTTTTTGGTATATAGTGCTGTAAGAAAATCTCAAGTCATGAGCTGCTTGGTGCTGGTGCAGGCTTGAGTTGTGCTTGTCTCGTCTGGAACTCCTGCTGAGTTAAAGCTTCCTTGAAAGCTTGCTAGCTCGTTCAAGCAGTTCAGCAAGCTCTAATACTTGTGTATGCAGATAACTACATGCACTGCTCCTGATTATTTGCGTTTGGCCACCAGCCCAAGGCCATCCCAATGAGAGTCACATCCCTTTTATGCAAATTGCAATATCCTTCAGCTGACACTTGTCACCAACTCGTGCCACCTAATTTTGGGGGTTTCTTAATCATTTCCATTGCCCAGATCTATTTTTGCAACTGTTAAGAAGAAAGGGAAAAAAATCTGCTTAAAATTATTCTGGTCAAAATTATACAATTCCTGGTCACTTTTGATTATAATCCAAAGCACCATCAAGCAAGGCCCAAATGATGTCGACATGTTCACTGATTCCTATTTCTCGCCAACACCAGCAAAAACCAGTATGTCTCAATCATGGCTTAGTGCTTGGCTACCAATTATAAGCAAACAATTAACAGATGCAGACAATTGGTGCTTGTGATTGGACCTGCTGCAGTTGTCTGTTTATAAACTTCATTCGAGCAGATCTCAAGATTTGGCCAGCTGAGAGCCCAGCTCTAAGCTTGAAAGTCAACCAGGCTTGGCTTGAATCTGTACTGAGCTCAATGAGAGTTCTAAAAGTTGGCTCAAAGTGCAGTGTAGGTGCCTATTAGGAGCTAGACTCTATCTAGTGTAGCCAACTCCCTTTGGGCATTAGATGGTGCATTTAGGTGGCTAACTAACTTTGGGTGACTCTTATCCTGCTACTTCAGTGTTCTATTATCTAGCTTTATGGCACTAATTGCTTGATATTCAGTTATTCACTAGTCATGTTGGACCTAGGCAGTAGGCACCAACTAGGCTCCTAGAGGGTTGATATGAAGTTTTCTCCACTCGACCCTAGGCAGGCAAGTTTTCTCTAGCTTGGCTCGTTGCAAGGTTCTAACTTCTACTGACATACATGTTCACCAATTTTTACTAATATGGTATTGCCTTATATTTACTCCTTTAAAAAGGAGTATTGGTGGTGGTGAGTTGTGAATCTACCACTACTCACCACCACTGACATGTGGGCTCATGAGGTCATTGCCTCCCACAGTCTGTCCAAACAGCAACATCCTTGTCAGCTATCCTCTTCCACTTGATTTGTCCCTCATGAGTTTTAAGAATCATCATTCAAAGCAATACCGATCCACCCAATTAGGGGAATTTGAGCATTGAAGTCCATACCCTATTATTCATGCTTTCTTATTTGAGGAGATTCGAGGAAGAGAAGAAGCTTTCTTATTTATTTTTGTCTTTTGAAATAAAGAGAAGACCTTTTGTCACGTGGGGCCGTGTTTACCATTATCGCCGTCCCAATCAGGACGCTGGTGGCGCACCAAAGAACAATTTAGAATATGATTCAGATTATAATTTAATTAGGAGTTATCTTTAGAGTTTTATATCTACAAGTTAGTATCAGTTTATGATTAGGACTTAGGAGTTTGTTATCGGGTGCCTCTCCTATATAATGGACTTGGCATGAGGAATAAAGCAACAAAAAAAAATACTAATCTAGTTTCTTCTGTTCCATCACCACGGCGTCGGAGCAGCGAGGTGCTCGACGCCCTCGCTCCTCCCCCGGCCACGTTTACATTCTCAGTTCATCTTTGCTGTTACAACTCGTTGGAGGCCGTGACACCTTTCACTTCACATTATTAAATTCATGTGGATGCTTTCCTTTCATAGATGATAAATCTCTGTTTTCCTGATCTAGCATCATGGATTGTGACAGTATGTATAGTTGCCAAAAAACAGATAAGTTGGGTGTTGAAGATTAACAGATTGATGGCCAAATCTACTGTACTTGTGTATTTCTCCTGATGAGAGCGAATATTACATGAAGACAGTGGGTTTATCCAAAAATTTATAGAAAATCTGTAGACTGGATTATTTTTAGCCAGATAAATTCTGTGAAATATGTCATATATAGTACTGTATTTATCAGGGAGGTATTCCGGCAGGCGGCAGCAGTGGTATATGGATATATCATTGTTGCATAGTTGATTTACAATCTTCAGTTCTATACATTGTATTGGTATTTCTTAGTTTCTAAACCTTTTCAGTAGATGTCCACACTGGCAACCTTACTTTCTTTTGCTGGCTTTGCAGCCCAGAAATTCCTAAGTCGAATTTCCAAGTTGAGCTTGATGCAGCTAAAGCAACATGGTTGTCCAATGACATTGTAATGTTCTCGTCAAAAGCTGGAGAAATGCTGTTACTTACAGTGGTATATGATGGCCGGTATGGCAATTGTTGGTTTACTGATATCCTGTTAATAGTCTGTGCTTGCAGCTTAATAGGCATGCAGAATGGATCATAACATGCTTATCTTTTATTTTTTGTTCATTGATATCCTAATGTCTGTGCTACTGTTATAAACTTAACAAGGCTTGCAGAATTGATCATTACATTATTTTTTTACAGAGTGGTGCAGAGATTAGATCTTATGAAATCAAAAGCATCTGTCCTCAGTTCGGTTGGTACTTATATGTACTTGTGTGCTTATGAGTTTTTTTTTTCAATATTGTTTTTTCTTAAGTTTACTAACCTATTTTATGGACAGGCTGTCACAACTATTGGGAACTCGTTCTTCTTCCTTGGTAGTCGTCTGGGGGATAGCCTTCTTGTACAATTTTCCTATGGTGCATCAAAATCTGTTTTGCAAGATATACCAAATGAGGTGTGTATCTGTATTGAGATATCTTCCTTGATTTTACTTTTTATGTTTGAAGTAAAACATTTTATTCCATGCCACTTGCTTAATTGATGTTTATTCCATCCAAAATAACAACTTTATGTGGCAACTGATGGTTGTTGCTTAGTTGATTTACTTGTTGAACGCCACCACATTAAATGAGTTGTCTTTTTACTGTCATTATAGAAACCTTATAGCTAAAAATGCCATATTTCTATACCTCTGTTTTGAATTTTTAAATCCAAATATCCAATAACTCACCATCAGGCTTGAATGCAATATTTTTTTTATAACTGAGCTTGAATGCAACATTAGTTCAAATCTGTCACATGTTGAAGCATGCAAATGGAAGCATGGCCATATGGGTGTCATACTGCCACTACTTTGTGCTGGTGATCTATATGCTAGTGCCAACTGTTTAAGCCATTGCTTGCAGCGTGTATTGATCCTCCATGGCTCATGCTACTTTTAATCCTGTTAGACATCTGATGACACATCTATGGCAGCACCTGTCATGTCATTCTATATTGGCACCATAATTTTATCTTCCAAATGCCTCTTGTATTTCTCAACTTACTATGTAGTTTTTCTGTTAGTAGGTCCGCAGAAATTTTTATTGGATTGGTTTTTAGGAATTTCAGACCAACGTGATACTTGAGGACTGGCCACAAGGTGAAGGTTGTTAAAAGTCCTATACCCTAGCCAAATTCATCTTCCATCCACTGCTTTTTCTTCTCCTCTTCCTTCTATACTTGCTTGATGATATCATCATTTGGGACATTTTAGTGAGTAAGGCTCATTGTGCAAACTTAAGTTTCAAGTTAGACAGTTTACAATCTTGAACTCTCAAATCCATCTCCTTCACCCCCTTGGTTCAAAACAGTTCAAAACATGATGGCTTTATGCTGATGCCATGCATATATTGTTGGCACATAAAGTTGTTATTTTGGATGCTCCATGTGCTTATCTACATCAGCATTCACATCCTTCCTCTTCTCTCCCACTTCTCTCTCTCTCTCTATCTCTCTATCTATCTATCTATCTATCTATCTATCTATCTCATACATACGCACCCCTCTCAGCACACCACCAAGTGATTGCCAATTTGGGGGATTGTCAAACAAGCAAGTGGATGGAGAGCTAGACAAATGGAGCTCCACCTCCATATAGTTAATTCATCTTGATTGGACTAGGACCACAGGCTCGCAGAGCATGTATGGTGAATTTAGGAGCACATTTATGCACAACTTCGTCGGTACACACATAGAGCATGTTGGTCACCTCTGTGTGCAATGATAGCCATAGCCATCTTTGAACAGATCAGCCAGTCCAAAGCAGGTGGGTGGGTGCTGGTGCAGACTGTGCCCTTGCCATTAACACCATCAGTGGGGCTTGGCCTTGGCACTGGTGATGGAGAACATCAGTTTGATGGTTTTATTGTGCCTGATGTTGCCAAGTACTTAGCCGCTAGCTTGAACTTGCTCAAGATTTTTGTCCACCACCTCCAAGCTGCATGGTGCAGCCAGACCTTGAGACTTGTCACGTTATGGAGTATAATATCTTCATGAATTCTATTCTTCTGCTTGGTTTCCTCCAGACATGTTCGATGTCCTTCAGGATTGTCTCAGTGTAGAAGAGGTGCTTGAAGCAATCGCCAAAGACAAACTTCTCATCACAGTCGGGCTGATGTCACACAGTAGAACATGCTTGGCGTGCTGGCACTGGTTGCATCTCCCATGGCTATTATGATTTACATGGATGCCACTGGGGCTACCGCTTGTATTGCTGCGATTGGCCATGGAAGTAGGGCTGGTTCCGTTGCAGCCCTGAGTTTATTTGCCTGACCTGATAGCAAGCCTGAGCCTGGCCTGAGTAGTGTTTGGTTGAAGGCCTGGTAATTGCTAAATCGAGTGCAAGCGCCTGACCTGATCCTCTCTGGCTGCTTTGTTAGCCTGAGTTGCTGGCCCAATCTTCAGGCACGATAGCAAGTCAGGGGATTAGGAGCTAATTCAAAATTCAAAATTTTGTGCACTGTACGTACACATGCATTTGTAGATCTTTAGGCCCGTGATTCAGTTATTTTATTTGTTGATATTTTTAATTTGCATCTATTAACAAATTCACATTGGATCAGACACGCCAATTAATTTTATGTTTCCATGCTTATTGTTCATCCATTTATTAGTTATTGATTAACAATTAAGGTAATTATCAAAAGCTTAAATACATATTACTGTCCCTCAGGCACATGTGACAAACCAAACACAGAATGCTACAGGCTGCTTTGCCAGGCTAAATTCATTGATTTCTCAGTTAGCTCTGAGGCACAAAAAAAAAAAAAAATCTTAAGCATGCTGCTCAGAGCACCCAACCAAACAGGCCCATAGTCCTTCAATGTCTCCTGTGTCGCAGACTCTCGTTCAGACATTATGGAAGCCTGATGCTTAACCACCCCTGACCATGCTCATGGTCAACTCAAGGTTCTGGATTCTGCACCTCCTCTTAATGCTCAACACCATAGTGAAAAGGCTTAATTGTTGGGAAAGCAGCGATGGTGCAATAGCAAGCAGATTGCTGTGTACTGGCAGCCCAAAGCGATAGAACACGGAATCTAATTTTCTGTGTTAGTCATGCATATACACCATTCATCAGGATGTAACCTTGAATGTTCTATAAAAAGGACGTAATCTTTTATGCGGACCAGATGCACCTGTCAAAATTCACAAGCATGGGCTCAATCCAAAGCATCTTGGTTCAGAATGGCAACCAAATAGTTTCCTCTAATGTTTTCTATGGTCAATGCCTTATGCTATTCACCTGTCATTCTGTCACCATCTGAGCACCCTCCAAGAGATTTTTGCCCCATATGTAATTTTGGAATAGGTATTGTTAATTGTTAAAGCATTTAAAGAGACATTTAGTTGATTGACCATAAAGTGTTCTACACAACATTTAATTGTATGCTTAGTTAATACCAATATCGTTATATTTGTTGCTATATAGTAAGCTCTGACTGGTTACTAATAATATTGCAATCTACTTTGGTAGTGGTCTGCTGATATTGAGGGTGATCTGCCTTTCTCCAAGCGCCTAAAGAGGATTCCATCTGATGTTCTACAAGATGTGACCAGTGCGGAGGAACTTACCTTTCAGAATAATATTGCACCAAACAATATAGAATCAGCACAGGTCTGAGTATTACTTTCAGGGTTTCAGCTGTAAGACATGTGATTCCAGAATCATGCTATAATTGGGATCTACTAGCAGAGAAATGTTTGTGCCAATCATAATTCAGAAAACATTGTTAATCAATATAAAATAAGTTGAGAAAGAGGAAGATAAGGGCACAATTTTACTTATTTGTGGTTTATGTGGATTGACTATACATTGATAATAATTTTTACTGTACAATACACAATGCTACTATCTTTCTTGAGTAACAAAGAACGGTTATTCATCTAGTATATAGTCACCTATTTCTTGCTGGCTACCACTTCTAATTACTAATTATACTGTTTATTCTCTTCAGAAATATCATAGTTGCTTTGCATTATCGTCTGACTATATAATTCACTGGCTTTTACTTTACAGAAGATCTCATACATTGTCAGAGATGCCTTGATCAATGTTGGTCCTTTGAAAGATTTTTCATATGGTTTAAGAACCAATGCAGATCCCAATGCGACGGGAAATGCGAAGCAAAGCAATTACGAGTTGGTCAGTTTCTGCATGACAATCTTTACTTTTGATCTTTTGTTATTGTTGGGTCTATGTCAATCACTATTGTTGGATATATATGGGCTGTTTCCTATCTTCAGCATAGGTATTGCGACCAAAGTTTCAAAATCCTACCTGTAAGCACCAGGCTTCAGCTGTTTGTTGAAAATTTCATTGGTACTAGCTAGGAATTCGAACATTAGATGGTCTGAAGTCAAGGAAGAAAAATGTAAAACACAAGATAATAAAAAGATTAAAACAATAAACTGAATGTTACCGGAATTCGTAAATAACTAATTGGAACTCTGATGACTTTATATATAGTACATGACTGAAAAAACTTAACAAGGGACAGTGTACCATCTGTAATCTATTGACATGTTAACATCAATGTTCCATTTGTGTGCAATTGAATCATGCAAGCTGCAAGCATATGTGTTAATCATAATGTTCATGATATCCTATCACTTTACTTTCATGTATCTGCCAATTCAGTGCAATAATTAAGGGAATACAACAATCTGCCATTTCAAAGCATGCAGTTTACAAAAATGCTAGTATGCTACTGAGAATTATGGGTGAGCAACTAGAGGCCATGGCGTCCATACTACAGCGAGGAAAATGTCCACATAGTGCTGACGACTGCTGGAGAATCCCATGGCATTGTCTCTTGACACCATATCCAGCCAGTGTCATTGTCCTCCCCCCGGGCGTACTTTTTCTTAGCTTCTCCAACGTAGGCCTCGTAAGCACTTATGCAATCTGACAGCATACCAACTTTGACATGGTCCTCCCAAGGTCCACCAGTGCTGGTGTCTGCAGCACAAACATCTATGGGTGTCTGCACTGCTGATCCTTCTCACATCTGAATCTTGCTGGTGTGCTCCTTGCAAACCTAGAATGCACTACCCACCATATGTATTTTCAGCTTAGACAGCAGCAATGGAACCCGTTGGTATCAGAAGCACACAATCGAGATAGCACCTGTTGAACCTGTGGAGATCATGGGAGTAAGGTGCAGCAGTAGGGGAGGAAAAAGGCAATGCCTTCCTGGTTGGGTGCACCCTGAAGAATTTTGGGGTGTGAAGAGGGAGGACAGGAAGAGTACAGCAATGATACAAGTGATGGAGAGAGGTGAGGAGAGGGGAAGAACGGGGAAATTGGGCCAACTTAGCTTCATACTGTCATTATGCAAGCATATGCTCCCTTTGGACTGATGCCATATTTCTAACCCTAACCTTTCTTCTGATGGCAAATGTCGTATAACTATTTTTTCCTTTAATTAATACCACTATATGTAATTTATCCTTGATTTGAGCTACTCATTTTTCTAAGCAATATTAGTTCTTATTTCAGGTGTGCTGTTCTGGTCATGGTAAAAATGGTTCGCTTTCTGTCCTTCAGCAATCTATCCGTCCTGATTTAATTACTGAGGTGTATATTTCTTCATTTAAATTTTAACTACTTGCTTGCAATCTCTTAGAAAATAGTAAATTTCTTATCCGTTTTTTTTGTTATTCGTGTGCTCGTATATCTGAGACGTCTTTCATTTTCTTGGCTTTTCAATTCTGATCAGCACACATTAGTTTCCATAATGGGGCTTATACTTATAGTTTTGACTTTGGGCATGAGCTGGATCAGATTGGGACATTGTGTTACTAAGGCTGTGACTGTAAAATTGCACTCAACGGCATCAATGCTAGTTCTGACAAGACAATTAAGAGAGTAACATTGTTACTCTTTTTATTGCAGGAAGACACCTTTATTGCTGTGAAAAATCAGATATGCTGAGTGCTATGTTGTCAATGACAGCATGCTAGTTTATGAGAGATTTGCTGTTGTATTTTCCATTTTGCGTGTGTATACGATGATTTTTTTGCTTGGGCTATTCATAACTGATTAACTTTAGGGCACATCTAAAATATTAACCACACTTAAAATAAAATGAAGATTATTGTCATAGGATCATATCTTGATATCTCAACCAAACTGAAAGTGCAATCAATGCCTTCTGGAAATCTGCAACAAAGTAGTCCATCTGCATATGCCTTTCCATCTTTTCCATCTTTTTGTCAACAATTATGCCCCTTATCTCTTTTATGTCTTTTGTGGAAACTTTAATTATGTTTTCTACTTCTAGTTTTCTTAAGTTTCATTTGTTTTTAAATTTTGTAGGTGGAACTGCCAAGTTGCAGAGGTATTTGGACAGTTTACTATAAGAGTTATCGTGGACAAACGGCAGAAGATAATGAATATCATGCATATCTGATAATAAGCCTGGAGAATCGGACAATGGTAATACAATTTTTTTCTATTTTATTTTCTGATGTATGCTCTTTCCTATGGGTACGGTAAACTAATATGCCTACGATATGTTTAACTAGTGATACACTCTTTCCATTGGATGTGATGAACTGATATGCTTATAATAAGACGGCCCAAGAAATTGTAACAATTTTATGAACATAGGCCATGCAAGGACATGCACATGTTAAAAAGATAGGGGAGAAATTTTGCTATGTGCGCATACAAGGACTAACATATGTGTTTTCAGCCTCCTTTCTCTCTTAGGTCATAAATGGCAGGCAGTCATAGTGCCATACTATTGTAATCTTTCTGGAAGTATAGGTGACTTAAATATGTCTGTTCCACACATAGTTGTTTTCAAAACTTTGGAAATTTTGAGCCCCAATTGATATAATAGGTTAGGTTACTGTAATGTGCTAGGATGAATAGGATAGCCAGGCAGTCTCAGCTCTTGGCTGCTAGAGATCAGAGGAGTATATGTTGGTCTGGGGAGGTGATGTCATACAACCTGATACTTTTTTATTTTTTGGAACAACTAATGTTTTCTTTCCAGTACAAAATTTGCCTGTTTATCTACCAGTCAAAATTTGTGGATTATGGGACCCAGGTACCTCATACTCGGGTATTATAGCACATACACCGGATGGGCCGACGGCCCATGTTGTAACAGCATGCTTATTTCACCTTTCTTGTGACTCAAGGAATATAGGAATTGGGTTAAGTTATAAATCCTGAGGATCCCGGATATCTTTGATAGATAGAATAGGAGATCTAGCCGGATACAACTAGATAACCTTCCATGCAAACCTGCCCCTCAACCTATTAGAAGAGGCAGGGGTCCCTAGATCGGGATAGACTCCATGATGTCACCTCAGCACCGTGTCCATCATACATAGTTATGGACATAAGGCAATCCCACCACACAGGAGTAGGGTATTCCCTCATCTTGAGGACCTGAACCTTTATAAATCTGTCTCCCTTTGTCACCATCGTTCTTTAGATCTTTGTGCACCCCCTTTAACTACTACAAATTCACTGCCGG
The DNA here is from genome assembly GCA_000325765.3 of Leersia perrieri. Lineage (NCBI taxonomy): Eukaryota > Viridiplantae > Streptophyta > Magnoliopsida > Poales > Poaceae > Leersia > Leersia perrieri. The sequence goes on along the minus strand of CM002482.1, from coordinate 4,529,004 downwards.
GATCTAGTGTTTCAACAAAATTGAGTCTGATTTGTAATTTTGCATGGTTATTGTTTTCTCAACAACATAATTTGTGGGTCCTTTTTTTTTGTTTGGGACAGAGGGAGTGTGTTGTTGCTTTCAGTATTTTTATTTGTTTGTAAAACGAGAGTTTCTAAACCATGTGCCATGTGGCATATGTTTCAATGTTGTGATTTTTATTGGCAAAATTATGATTGGAATTCATCTGATACTTAGTTATGCTATTTAAATTATGATGGGAGTTAATCCTCCCATATTCTTTAAATGGAATGATAGCTAATCATTTGATAACTGTGCTGTTAAAGGTACTTGAGACAGGTGATGACTTAGGGGAGGTTACGGAGACTGTTGACTACTTTGTTCAAGCAAGCACCATTGCTGCCGGCAACTTGTTTGGGAGGTATACAACTGCTAACGTTTTCTGTAATTTATATCTATTATGTAAATGGACGTGACTAGGCAAACACCGGGCGCCAGTTAGGTTTTAGCGCGCGACCCTCCCAAAAAAGAAAAAGTCCACTTCATCTAAAAAAGACATCATCCACATATACTTTAAATACAAATTTCTCTTAAACTACTCATCCAATCTACAATCCGATTACACCGTTGTGTTCGTAACAATTAAATCTTTACAACAAGATCTCACATGATTATATTTTGATGAAAAATCATAAATTACTTTTATGATATGTCTAAATTACTTTTAGATTTCACTAAGTTACTTCTTAGACATNTACTTTTATGATATGTCTAAATTACTTTTAGATTTCACTAAGTTACTTCTTAGACATACAAAAGTTACATCCTATAGAAAAGTTACATCCCTCAGAACTAAAAAGTTACATCCACATCCTATAAAAAGTTACATCCTTCACAAATAAAAGTTACATCTCTAGAATTAAAGATACATCATATAGAAAGTTACATCCCTAGAACTAAAAGTTACATCCATCAGAACTAAAAGTTACATCTACATCCTATAGAAGTTACATCCTTCAAAATTAGTACTTACATTCTCTAGAACAAAAGTTACATTCTATAGAAGTTATATCCCTCAGAACTAAATTTACATCCCTAGAATTAAAAGTTATATCCCGCAGAACTAAAAAGTTACATCCACATCCTATAGAAGTTACATCTTTCACAAATAAAAGTTACATCATCTAGAATTAAAGATACATCCTATAGAAAGTTACATTCCCAGAACTAAAAGTTACATCCACATCATATAGAAGTTATATCCTTCAAAATTAATAGTTACATCCTCTAGAACAAAAGTTACATTCTATAGAAGTTACATTCCTCGGAACTAAAGTTACATCTTCAGAATTAAAAGTTACATCTCCAGAATTAAAAGTTATATCCTCAGAACTAATTTGTGATTTTTCATCAAAATATAATCACGTGAGATCTTGTTGTAAAGATTTAATTGTTACGAACACAACGGTGGAATCCGATTATAGATCGGATAAGTAATTTAAGAGAAAATTTCATAAGAAAAAAAAAGAGGCACAACCTAATACCAAAAGTACTTGCATGCATGTCTAGCGTGGGATGGCATGGTGCATGCGCGGCGCCTCGCGCGGAAACCGCGTCCGTGGGACACATGTCACACGTTTAACGGGGGCGCGGGATAGGACGAGACAACGCCCAGGCTCTGAATAGATTTCACGTATGTAAATACTCCCTTGGCACTATCTTCTGTGAAAGAGAGATGCTTCATCTATCTAATAGTTGTGGCTAGCAAAAAGTAAGCCACACTTTAGCCAACAAAATAAGAGTATGCCACACTTTTTTGAGTTGATGACATGTGGGACCATAGAAAGTGAGAGGGATTCTTGCCACAAGTGTGGCTGTGAACCAAACAATAGGCTAACTTGCCTAACATGAGTTGTGGCAAAGTTTGGCATTGTTTGGAAATGAACCAGACAGCCCCACCTTTATTTCCAAAGCATTGGCTAATTTTAATTTTGGAAATAATAAAATAAACAGTGATACTTCACTGATTAATATTCAATACACATTCCTGTCCTGCTTCCTCCATATAGCAAGGGCTCTTCTCGCCGTTTTTCACCAGCTCTCATGTTGTGCCTGTGAAAAGCAAGGGAAATGGCTAATTCAAGGCAGTAATGAGGGAGAGTATGAATATATGATACTGGATGGGCACTTGAAGCTGGAGATTAGTGAGGTAAAGGGGAACTGGGAAGAAAAGTAGAGTTGGTGGTGGTGCTTCATGTACATGAAAGAGGGGTCAGGTCAAAGAGCTTCTAGTGCTGTACTGCTGTGCGGGTGGGTTGCTTGGGCTGCAAAGGCATAGCATGCCTGTGGGTGGATGCAATGGGCAAAACTGTCCCAATCTCTTTCCTCGTTTACATTTTCTTTTCCTTGTAATAGCATAATGCATCTTCCGTCCTTTACTTGAAAACGCTTCTGTCCCTACTTTTGTGCGGCATAGCATATCTCATTGTTGCAATTCTATTTCAACATATATATGTATATACTCAACGTATCAATGTAGACCCCTTTTATTTTTTTTAAAAAATGTGTTTCACTGTATTGACGTATCTATATCACTAATATATAATACTTAGGTTAAAATGCAGGAAATTAACATTTAGTAATTTCTATTATGCATAATTGTTTTTTTCGTTGTTTTGCAGGCGGCGTGTCATACAGGTATACGGGAAGGGTGCTCGTGTGCTTGATGGTTCTTTCATGACACAGGAGCTAAACTTTACTACGCATGCTTCAGAGTCAAGTTCAGAACCTCTTGGTGTGGCATGTGCTTCAATAGCAGATCCATATGTTCTTTTGATGATGGTTGATGGGACTATTCGACTTCTTATAGGAGGTAATGTATATCCGTTCGTCAAAAATGAATTGCTTTTATTGTTGTTTGCTTCTCCAAACTCAGTCCAATTTTGAAGTCCTAGTCCACCAGTATCTATTTGAAGCTTGCAATGTGTCATATTGTCCAGTAGCTTGGAGAAAGTTTTGCTGGAAAAAGTAATTTTTTCTGATGATTTAGAGATCAAATATGCATACAGTGGTTAAGGGCAATACCCATTTTGATTCCATATGGCTTTGGCGGACAAAGCTGACATGAGAAGGCAATCCGATGCTATGTCAGTTTAGGTCTAAGCTGGCACATAGTGCTGTATTCTAACCATTTGGATGGATTAGGTTTAGGGATGGTTTTAGGCAGCCAATTTGTGGAGTAAGTTGTGTATTTTATCTAAGTTTCGTATTGCTAGCTACTGAAATAATTAAATAAATGCCTTCTTTGTTTCCTTATGCAGATCAGTCTACTTGTACCCTTTCTGTGAATGCTCCCAGTATATTTACTAGCTCAAGCGAGCGAATCGCTGCCTGTACACTTTATCGTGACAGAGGTCCTGAACCATGGCTGAGAAAGACACGTAGTGATGCATGGTTATCTACTGGTATTGCGGAGACTGTTGATGGCAACGGTAGTTCATCCCAGGATCAGTCTGATATATACTGCATCATCTGTTATGAAAGTGGTAAACTGGAAATATTTGAAGTGCCTAGTTTCAGATGTGTTTTCTCTGTGGAAAATTTTATTTCTGGCGAGGTTCTTTTGGCTGATGCATTTTCTCGGCTTGTATACGAGGACAGCACTAAAGAGAGTCATGATTGCACTAAAGCTTCCCTAAAGAAAGAAGCAACAGAGAGCATTCAAATAGTTGAACTTGCAATGCATAGATGGTCTGGTCAGTTCAGTAGACCCTTCCTATTTGGACGTTTGAATGATGGTACATTGTTATGTTACCACGCCTTTTGTTATGAAGCCTCAGAGAGCAATGTGAAAAATGTTCCATTGTCAACGCAAGTTTCTGCTGATCATCGTAATGCGAGTGATTGTAGATTCAGAAATTTGAGATTTCACCGGGTTTCTATAAATATTACATCACGAGAAGACATACCAGCTCTGGGAAGACCAAGAATAACAATGTTTAGCAACGTTGGTGGCTATGAAGGTTTGTTTCTTAGTGGGACGAGGCCAGCCTGGATTATGGTTTGTCGACAACGATTGCGGGTGCATCCACAGGTATGCAAATGCTTAAGTTCTCAATGTTCTTGCATTTCTATTTTTGCGCCTTGTCTTGATTTGAAGGTGTCCCATACTTCTCAATGTTATTAATTTTTTGTAGCATTTCACATGGACTTGTACATTTATTCTATGGAAATGTGTATTTCTGATTTTTATTCTAATTTGACCTTTTAATATGACCAAGTTAAAGCATTTACCGTTTTGCAGTTATGTGACGGTCCCATTGAAGCCTTTACCGTTCTGCATAATGTGAATTGTTCTCATGGCTTTATATATGTTACATCACAGGTAAAGAGTTGTTTCTATATTATTGTCAGATAATCTTATGAAAAGTTTGAGAGTCAGGGATACACTTTTTTTTGGATGTAGGGTTTTCTGAAGATATGCCAATTGCCCTCAGGGTATAACTATGACAATTACTGGCCTGTTCAAAAGGTAAAAATCTTTTTTTGTGCTACACATCTTTTCTCAGAACAAGTCAACTTTAACGAAAAAATGGGGCATTCTACCTAGACTTTCAAACCTGGAACAAATAATTCATCAAAGGTGTGCGGTCAATTGGAAATCACATGCACATCCAAATAAGCCAAATCAATAGTCCCTCCGTACCAAAAAAATATTTTGGGACGAAGGGAGTAGATCTGAAGCTAAAAATTTCACTCCGGACACTTTGCCATCCTTCAAATTGTGATTGGTGAGTTTGATGGTAGTGCGGCTGTAACTGCACCAATGGCACTGTCGAGCCCTGAGCCTTTTGCAATTCATAAAAGGAGGTTGGAATAGGCAAACCACATGTGCTGGGCATCATCAAACTGTGCATTTGTCACCGATGCTTGGTTTCTCAACCTTTATCAAAAAATCAGGTGGGATATAATTTAGGTGAAGATGGCTGCTCCTCAACCTTTGTCACTGATGCTTGGTTCCCCATTAGTGCCTTCTCACCTTCATGAAAACAGGAGTGTTGCAACCCTGTCATCTTTATCCGTCCTTGTTGACTATTACAAACCTTTGGCTATATATCTTGTTTTAGTTTGTTGGGAAATTGGTATGTCAAATGTTTTACATCTGGAAAAGTTTCCCATTCTGCAACTCTACTTGGCTGAATTTTTGTCCCTCAAATGAAAAAACATATTAAATCTTTTCTTTGACCATAAAACCTGATAAAACATGCCCCTCTGCCCCTGCTTGGGAGGACTGAAATTCAGGCGATAAACTAATTTGCTGTGAAGTCTGAAGCCTTTTCTATTTCATCCATTATATATGTGTTAATATTTTTGCATCTTTCCAGGTCCCTTTGCATGCCACACCACATCAGGTCACATATTATGCAGAACAATCTCTTTATCCCCTGATAGTGTCTTTTCCCGTAAGTATGATGTGCCTATTACTGCAATGCTAAAATGATTTAACATTTCAATCTAATTATGGTTTCAGTCATTTTTTAATATGCATAACTATCTAGTTCAATATTCACATTTTCTGTTCCCTCAGATAGTTCGTTCCCTGAATCAAGTTCTTTCTTCTATGGCTGATCAAGAATCAGTTAATCACATGGATAATGATGTTACAAGCACTGATGACCTTCAAAAGATGCATACTGTTGATGAATTTGAGGTTCGCATTTTGGAGTTGGGGAAACCTGGTGGACATTGGGAGACGAAGTCCACTATCCCAATGCAGTTGTTTGAAAATGCTCTAACTGTGCGCATTGTTACATTACATGTATGTATCTTTTCTCATTCCCACTTGTAACCAAATTGAATGAACTTTTGTGGCAAACCAAGTGGACTATTCTGGTTGAAATCACCTGATTTTAGCAACAACAAGCACACTTTGGCAAACTAAAAACTCTCTATATCAACACTTTCTAATTTAATTATGGAGCTGTTAGATAAATTGTCAGGTCGAGTAAAGTAATCATTGCTTCTATTTTTATATTTCATTTCTTTCAAATTCTTTCTATTTCATTTCTATATATCAGTGTTTTTTTGTTTGAGAATTTAATAGGTACAATATCTATGTATGTTTGAATATATTATTCACTGAAAAATTATGCTTTTTTTTTGTTTCAGAACACTACAACCAAGGAAAATGAGACGCTATTGGCCATCGGGACTGCTTGTATTCTCGGGGAGGATGTAGCTGCTAGAGGACGTGTGCTTTTATTCTCTTTCACGAAACGTGAAAATTCTCAAAATCTGGTATGGAGGAAGCACTGCTGCAATGGAGTGAAAATGATTATTAGTACTTCCATTGCAATTGAGTTGGTAACATGTAAGCACTAATTGCAGGTCACTGAAGTCTACTCAAAAGAGAGTAAAGGTGCTGTATCAGCTGTTGCGTCTCTTCAAGGTCATCTGCTGATAGCTTCTGGTCCCAAGATCACATTAAACAAATGGACTGGTGCTGAATTGACTGCTGTTGCATTCTATGATGCCCCTTTGCATGTTGTGAGCCTGAACATTGTGAGTATGCTTTTGTCAATTAATATACTTTTAGATTTTTAGCACTTAATATCTGGTTTAGCTTGTTTTGTTCTCTAGGAATCATTTCTCCTCCAAAGCCCATACCTAATGCTGATAGGAACAATTAAGCAGGAACAATTATAATGTAACTTAGAAGTTTGGAGATTTGGGTCCTTCATGCTTGCCAATAACCTGATCTTTTAGGTTTTGGAGTTTTGATTCAACCCTGACTTCCATCGTGGAAGCTGGTTAGTGTCACTGGAGGTTTAGCTTTTGAGGCAGCTGGGGCTTCACGTTTCCCAGCTTGTTTTCTCAAAGAGCTGGGACTTTGGGTTTTCCACTGTTCATTGTACTCGTTTTCTCACAACAAAGATTGTATGATACTGGCGTTACCTGTTATTGTATGTTACAAATAGAATATTAGTTATAGTACTCCATCTTATGAAACTTTGGAAATGTTGGGCATCAGTATCTGTTATAATATCTAGTTGCGATGCATAAAATTCTTGTGTGTAGATTTTTCTTGAAAATTAATTTCATAATATTAAAATTCATTGAGTTTATAATAACAATGAGAATAGTACAATGCATGAACTGGAAGTTCCAATATTTATGACTGGATTTTTAAAATGCAAGTGTATGTTACAAGGTAGAACAGTAAAACATTAAAATGCAAAGCAAATAACTAAAGGAATGTTTGATGTTTTTGATAGTTTATACTGTCCTAGTGTCCTACAGATGAATTTTTTGTTGTATATATAGCATAGGTTAATTGCATAGTTGAAACATTGAAAATCCGGAGTTACAAAGAAAGAAGTTATCATACATCATGAGTTGAAGTGAGATCTTTTATACTATTTTGTGTAAGAACAGCAGAATTTGGCCATAGAAATGACATCGTCAACAAAATATTTTGTCAAATCTGTGCATTACTGTCTTCTTCCAATTTGCTGGTGTGATGGTCGATCTGGTGGTGCTGCAGCTATAAATAATCACCATGCTGCCTATGAATCTATGATGCTAGTTGGCTATTTTGGCTTAATGTGTTTAGTTATAGACTTATAGTGCTTAATACAAATAGTACTAGAGATTATATAGTGCATGCTGTATATTGGCACCACCAAATCATGGACTAGTCTATTAGAGATATTTAGAGCATGTCTCTAATATAAATAATCAGTTGCCATATATCAGTTGTGCCTATACATTCTACTGCATACATACATAAAGACAAGCTCTAAATATCTCTAATATACTTGACCTAGTCGTAGAGTCGGTCCAGGACTACCGACTTTACGACTTGACAACCATGGCACCATTTGGTCTCTGTGAAACACAAAACTGCTGGGAACATGATATTCCCCATTTGATGGGTAATCAGAAACCCATGCTAGCTACTTTTTTTTTCTTCTCTAAAACATGCATAATATATTTTTTAATTATTTTTGTGAATTTAGGGGAACATAATTTTCTTTCCAAAGTTTTTTTTTATCCGTCTCTCTTGTGTGATGGGTGTATCTCCAGTGTTACCTTTTGAAGAGCAGTTCTACTATACCAACTTTGCATATTTGAATTAACTGATAGCCTATGCCCATGGCAGATTATTAAGTATAGATAGTTCTTGGCCAAATGAATGGTGCAATGAGTTGCACTGTGGACATAAAATTTGTATGAAGAAAATCTTAAATTTTGTACAATGTGGGCTTGTGCCTTGTCTTAAATTTCATGTCCTTGCAATTATATACATTTTTTGTTGCATTAAATCCATATCTGTAGGAATTCATCTGTAATGCAATTTTGCATTTTGACATTCATAAGCTTGCATTTCTCAATAATGTGCACTGCTTTCTTTAATTGGTGTGGTGTCTAAATACTGTCCGCTGAGATTCTTTTTGTATTCTAACAGGTAAAAAACTTTGTTTTGTTTGGTGATATTCATAAAAGCATTTATTTTCTGAGCTGGAAAGAGCAAGGTTCCCAATTGAGTCTTCTTGCAAAAGATTTTGGATCCCTCGATTGTTTTGCAACTGAGTTCTTAATCGATGGAAGCACTCTGAGCCTCGTAGTTGCGGATTCTGATAAGAATGTGCAGGTCATCTTCTATCTATAATCTTTTACACCCATCTGCAGTTTTTATTGGAGGTTTATACATCTATTTAAAATTTAGTTCATCTTGTTATCTCTATGGCAAAAGAGATTTCCATATTGCAAGCAAGCATTGTATTGTCATATCCTGTTAATGTTTCATGTGGTATTAATATTTCGTCTAAGTTCAATATAGCATCCAGTAATTGCTTCTTTTAGAAGTAAACAAAATAATTGGATAAATCATTTCTTCCATAATCCCTAGGGATAATGTCTTATCTGGCCTGTATAAATTTCTTCTTCCACAACTCCTAGTGATAATATCTTATCTGGTCTGTATAGTCTTTTTATTTTTGCTGTAAACCTACTATTGAAAAATTAACTGATGATCACAAATTTAGCTGGGGAGGCCGAAGAGACAGCCAACCAATTTCATTAAGATTTGGGAGAAAAAACAAATTACAAAAATGTTTGATTCTGACATAGGCCGGCGAAGGACATATTGAGGAAATACAAAAGCTAGCTCACGCTGGCACAACTTTGTCAGCTACTCATCTTTTGACTTAAAGAACCCCGCCACTCGCAAGATCATGATCTCATTCCTTACCTCGGAGAACAGTTGGGCAGATGATCTAGACTCGTGCTCAAAGATTCTTGCACTCCGCTCTTTGCAAATGAACCTGCACAGCATCAGGCAAAGTGAATTGAAGGCTCTTCTATTTGTTATTGTGAACGTTGACCTTGTTGTCATCCACCATTCTTCCAAGGGCTGATCTAAATCTCCCGGAAGCTGGAAGGCAGCATTCACCCATGTTGTCCAAACTCTGTTAGTGTAGACACTCCAGAAAGAGATGTGCACAGGTTTCTTCCTATGCTTGGCACAGGATGCAGGTCTGATTGTTCAGCCATCCCTTCTTCTGATTGCTAGCCACATCAAGCTAATTTTGGATGGCACCCTTGTGTGCCACAACAGTAGTCCCTAAGGCTTCAAGAAGGTTGATTTGCTGCTGCCTGCCCCACATCTGCCCTGTCCGCTTGGGCAAGAGAGGGTATCCCACAACCTGCAAAGCAGCCTTCTGAGGATTTTGGTGGGTCATACCAAACCTGTCAAGAAACCCTCAACCTGATACTACCTTAGTTTTTTTTATTTGACGCCGGTTAGCTCGACTTTGAGTTAACCAGCCTCATGTATAGAAAGTCGGAGGGAGTATTTAGTTGTTAGCTCCTCGTAGTTTTAGGAATGAACAATTTGATGTCTTTAACTAGGCTAACGAAAGGAACAGGTAGTATCAGTATACAATTTAGCTTGCACTATATATACTCCCTCCGTCCTTGAATGTTTGTCGCCGTTGACTTTTTGACACAAGTTTGACCGTTCGTCTTATTCAAAAACTTCTGTAAAATATATAAAACTACATGTATATTTAAAACTATATTTAACAATGAATCAAATGATATGAAAAAAATTAATAATTACGAAATTTTTTTGAATAAGATGAATGGTCAAACTTGTGTCAAAAAGTTAATGGCGACAAACATTCGAGGACGGAGGAGTACAAAATACATTAGATTGCAGTAGCGGCAGTGACTACGGCATTGTTCACACTCATGCTTACCAGCGAGCTCCTCATGGGCATGCATGCTCGAGGTAGCGTGCAAGTTCCCTGACTGGTTTCTGCTGAATGAGATGTCCTTCGTTCAACAAGAGCTTGAATATGATGCCAACATTGACGAAGAAGACAGGAAAATTGGACGATTAAGTCATGAAGGAGTTTCCTTGCTGGTTGTCAGCACAAATTAACGCAGGTGAGATCGGCGATGATGAAGATTTCCGAGATGTTCTCGCATCGACCCATCATATTTGTTGGGTTACACAAAAGTGGGTTAGTGGGTAAGGGGATGGGCTTGCCCAACAGGTTAGCGGTAGGCCCGCCCCCTTGCAACCTTAGTTCTCCCCAATCAGCCCTCATGAGAGACAAGTATTTATCTCTAGGTTCCTTTCCTTGCAAGTTAGATTAGGATAAGATTCACATTAATAGATTTGTTGGTTCCAGTCAGTTTGGTTGGTGCTATGTGGTTCATTTATTAGCGTTTCTGATAGTTTGTTAGTGTAAGAGTGTGTACATACTTAAAATGGCAATGTTGTCATCAGGAAGTAATGCTACTGGGATAGTTTTTCACTGAGGATTACTCCCATTCTGTTCATGGGGTTTATTCTTCTTGTACTAGTTTAGCTGACCCTTGCCATGTAATTCTATCTGTCATGTTCTTTCATCTCAAATCGATAGATGCTACTTTGATCCCTTTAGTTTAATATCTAACTGTCCTTTTGGCCCACTTTTGCAAATACCTTCTTGCATTAAAAAAAAATTCAGTATAAAGTATTCATGAATTATGGCATTTTCTTTTATTCCTGATAAACTGACAATGACTATTAGCTGGAATAAATGGGTTTAAACTTTTAATGTCTTGCTCTTTCATAACCCCATGTTCACTGCACAAGATGATCGATTGTGGATGGAGGGAGTAATAGTGTACAGTTTAAGCATTTGTTGATTTATTGTTGAAGTGTGGTCAAAGTAATAAATAGTGCAGTCAACGCTATTACTCTACTGAATGGACCCCATTGTTGAGTTAACAGCTACAAATAATTACAGTACCTGGCACTTCAACTGAATCTAATAAGTTGTGGCATGCAGATCTTTTATTATGCTCCCAAGATGGTTGAGAGCTGGAAGGGGCAGAAGCTGCTCTCCAGAGCAGAATTTCATGTTGGAGCCCATATAACAAAGTTTTTGAGGCTGCAAATGCTTCCTACTCAGGGGTTAGCGTCTGAAAAGACAAATCGTTTTGCTCTTCTATTTGGTAATCTGGATGGTGGCATTGGATGCATTGCGCCTATCGATGAGCTGACATTCCGCCGGCTGCAAAGCTTACAGAGGAAGCTTGTGGATGCTGTCCCACATGTGTGTGGCCTGAACCCAAGATCATTCAGGCAGTTTCATTCAAATGGGAAGGGACATCGTCCTGGACCAGATAACATCATTGACTTTGAACTTCTTGCACCGTAAGTATACCGTACCTTCAGCATATCAGCTCGATTATTTTCTGTTTGTTTTTGGGTTCTTATGTTCAACCGCACAAAATGTTTAGCTACCTATTTTCTTATGAAAATATTTAGTTGCTAATGCAATATATTGGTTATTTTCAAGTAAGAAAGTTAAGGATGAAGTCAAGTCGAAATGTGCAAGTTGTGCCCTCACAAGGTTTAACACTAGTTCTAGCACATAATAGGGTCATATTGATTATCTAAAAGATCTTTTTATGTAATACTCCTTCCATCCTTAAATATAAGGTGCATTAACATTTTACACGGTTTTTAATATTTTATTTTGACCATTAATTTATCTCACAAAATATTATAAAAAAGTATACAATTAGCATTATATGAAAACACTTTCAAATACGAATATAATGGAAACACATGCATCACAACAAATATACATATTGTTAGTCCAATCATTAATCAATACTTTTAAATGTTGATTTTGCGGAAAACAAAAACGCCCTATATTTCAGGACAGAGGGAGTAGATAACTTTGAAGCTGAGGTTTGTAATTTATACCTTAAAATGAAATTCTACTATCAGCCAGCTTAATGGCCCTTTGGCGTCCTGATATGTACTGTTGTGTTCTAGGAAATTATTATGGTGATATTTAATCGTTGTATATCGCTAATTGACCAATTTTTCTCTTGTAGCTATGAGATGTTATCATTAGAACAGCAGCTTGATATTGCACAGCAGATTGGAACTACCCGCTCACAGATCCTATCCAACTTCAGTGATGTTTCACTGGGCACTAGTTTCTTGTAAAAATCAATGTGGTGCTTTCATGGGACGTAACAGCGTCATTCAAGAAGCTGGTTGTTACAAACAATGAAGCTCGCATGAAATTCCTTAATAATTTGTGATCTAACCATGCCATTTGACACCAGCTTTGTCGTAACAACCATCATGCTAGTCGGGTTAAGAGTTAACTATTTGTTAAGGAACAACAATTATGCTAGTATGTTCGTAATATTATAACAACATAGTAATTGGCTGTGGTCTGTGTTTTCATTTGACACCAGCTTTCTTGACATATCCGAACCACCGTCCCGCCATTAATAGAAAGCTAACCGTTGGCCATGGTTTTTTTGTTATAATAATCACCTGTTGATTGGGCCTGCCTTCTTTTCCATTTAATTTTTTTACGTGAAACAACAAGAGAGGCTCCTACTGTGTTAGTAATATATTAGATATAAAAGAGTGCCAAGTCATACAACAACAAAAATATTTACAAGGTGAAAATACAAAAAAGTTTAAACCTATAACTATCTCTAGGCTAAGGTATCCATCCACATCTCTTTTCCTTTTAATTGCTTAACTACACTAGATTTTCCTGCTGTGTAATAGTCATATTTAGGGCTAGGGGGATGAGACTCACATGTCAATGATGGAGACCGTCGATTGAAGATATCACGGTTCCCCCATCGATTGATGATAACAATGTAGACCATCGTTGTAGAGGCCTTTGATGATGTAGACCGTCGTTGTAGAGGTACCATTTTGTATATCTAATGACGTTATGCACGTGAGATGAACTTAATTTTTATGGTTTTAACATTGAGGCTATTACCAGATTTCACTCGACAAGTAGGTGGGGATAATTTTGTTTGTTTGATCTGTATGCTGGGAAGTGGGTTTTAAAATGTGACAATCGTGCATTTGATCCTACTTTCGGTGCTAACCACGCCGCAGCAAGCGCTCACCGTTGGAGCATTCGGTCACCCCATCTGATTGTTTGTTCATTTGATCATCCTTTTCATAAACGAAGATCTATAATTGCTTTTTACGGGCGGTTAGATTAGGTTATTACAGACGGGTAAACAGGGCACCCACTATTAATCATCCGCGAAGATCAGAGATCTTTCTATACGGCTAGGGATGAAAACGGTTGGAAAACTCAGAAAATAGAAACGATATCGGCATCGTTGGAATTTCGAAAATGGAGCCATCTAAATGGAAATACATGATATCAGTCGGTAGCCGAAAATTTATATCGAAAATAATAGAGTAAAAAACTATATACTTAACTAATTCATGTGTCCATCGGTATGAGTTAGCACTGTGCGACGTCACACAGTGTGGACCTGCACCAAGGCGAGGCCAAACGAGGAGCATACATAACAAAGATACATGTGCACCGTGTGCGTATAGGGTAACCGGGAATGAGAAGCTCGTGAGTAGATCGGAAGGGCTAGTTAATGTTAGCTAGTTAGGAGAGGTAGCCATGGCAGGATAATGGGCCTCTGGACTATCTATTTTGTACTGCCATAGTGGAGTTGTGGAGGTATTTGGTGTTTTCGGAAATATCCTAGATGTTTTTGGTAATTCCGGCTCAATACGGAATTCCAATAAAATGGTTGGAAATAATGCATTACCGTTTCCGTTACCGTTTTCATAACACTTTACCATTTCCATTTTCCTTACCAGAAATTTTCGTTACCAACTGAATTGGTCGGTAGAAATCGAAAACAGCAGCCGGTACGGTCGGGATTTTCTGTACCGTTTTCAACCCTATATACGACACCCCGCCTGCTCGCAAAAAAAATATTTCTAGGCGCTTTTGGTTTTTACGGGCGGTTGAACCACCGCCTGCCAAAAATAAAAGAATTGTTAAGAGGTAAACAAAATAGAGAATTAAAAAAACGTAAATTTCCTGGCCGCCGCCCACAGGATCTAGCCACTGCCACTGGAGCCAGATTTAGCGACACCGAATCTCGCCAGTAGACACCGCCATCCTGGCCGTCGCCGGAGCCGGATCTGGCGGCCCCGAGCGCTGCCGCCTCCGATTTTCCTTGCCGGAGCTGGATCCGGTGGCTCCAAACCCAAACACAGCTAGTTCCAAGAGAGGGAGGGACACTGAAGGCCGCCGTCGGATCCGGTGACCCTAGGCCTTGCCGCCGAGCGCTGCCAGCCATCGCTGTTGCTTCCCTTGCCAGCACCGTCGTCACTATGCCTGTCCTCATCGTCGCATTGCGCTGTTGATGTCTGTGAGGAAAGAGACACGATGGGGGGTGTTGGGGGGGGAGGGGTTGTAATGATCACAGCTAGCTGTGTCCGATCGGCTCTTCCTTTTCTTTTTCCTGGGCGGCTCTACGTGGAGCCGGCCTCAGCCGATTCTTTAGGCGGCTCCGGTAATAGGGCACCTAAAAAAATGGGGCATCACCCCTAAAAATCACTTTTACCTAGTGCGTATTGTCGGAAGATCGATGCACCGTGAGCATCGTCACTAGGGTTCCTACTATTTCTGTCGCCATAGCACTTCGGCACTTTCCTGGTCATACTGCCTTGCCATCGAGCTTTGCCTCCGCCGTGAAGCTAAGAACCTCACGTTTCGCCGCTTAGTCAGTTTGTGGAAGAACTTCGAGTGTGTTAATATTCATCTGCAATTTAGTTGCCATTTTCCTTGCTCTTTCTTGAGTTCTTCAATTGGCATGTAGGGATTATCCTTCTTAGAAAGGTCATTCGAGTAGTTCATGGTTAATAACTTGAGGAGATGTGGTGCTATGATTGCAGTGTTTGGGTATTTTTAATCGAAAGCCAGATCATGTGTGCCAATAGGGAGTTAATCATACCTGATGGAAGATTGTGCACCCCGTGGCCATTATTTTCATAATAAGGCAACAAGTGGTATACATATGGTTGTAGTTGCATGTTGATATGGGGAGTGCTTCCCCTGTCAATTAAGGATCGGACATTATTTCACCAACAATTGATTACCGTACATCCACATGTATTAGTAATGAGACGTCCTTAGCCTATTAAATTATTTAAAGTCTGTCTACGCATGCCAGGTTTGGCATATGTGTGTAAGCATATCCAATGCAATGGTGTTGTGCTTCATGAGAAAACAAATGTTCCTCAACGACAATAGGTTAAAGTGTGGGCTCATGACATAACAACACAAATAAGCCCCTAGCGTGGAATCACACACATTTGTGCTAGCACAAGGTGGGTGTTGCAGTGTTGAAGACAGGTCTCAGGACCCCCTTCAGGCACAAAATGCAATCGCGGCAAGTGACGAAGGTGTCATGACGGTGAAGAACCCAAACAGTTGAAAGAAGTCAAAAGGGGAGGAGGTGGATGCCCCCAAAGATGACCCATAGGGACCCGATGCCGTCATCTTTAGCGGACAAAGGCGACCCGTTGCTTGTGCCTGTCTCGATGGAGGTCCCAGTTCAAGCCGAAGCTCTTGCTCAAGATGAAGATCCTCCTTAGGCCAAAGACTTTGCCGGACCAAAGCCCTTCTCCAAGTCAAAATCCTTCCTTGAGTTGAAATCATTTGGGCTGCCACCGCTTTGTTGGTGGTAGCCACCCAACATCATGTGGTCCCTTTGCTCGGGACCTACCAGGACACATTGCAAGGCACACTGATCTCAGCCACCTTAAGCATCATGAGGGCTACAGCAAGAATAAGGGAGAATGTCGTGGTGTCAATAGAAGACCGAGGCAATGAGGCTGAACATGCAGTGGCCGGAGTATAGACTTTGCTAGATGCAGCAACATGCTTTGGCAAGCACTGTAGGAATGAAAATCATGGCTTCCACATCCTATCTTCCTGTCACCACTCAACCACAAGTTCAACTGCCTCAAGTGTCTCTCCCCAGAGCCTCGATTACGTAGGCACCATGACCACAAGTCCAAGCATCACTCCCTCAAGAATCTAGGGGTTTTCGACCATAACCCAAACAATAAGCATGTAGGCAGAGGCTGCCTTCGTCTTTTTTAGTGTAAGAGAGCTTTATTAATGACTAAAATAGGGATTACATTTCCGATTTAACAAGTCAAGTATAACCGAGGGAGCACATAGTATCCACCCGGCGCATGATCTCGAACTCACTGCCAGTTGAGCCAAAACATGAGCTACCCTATTAGCTGTTTGAAATCTAGTCAATTTTCGATATAATCTAATCTAGAAATTCATTAAGAAATTTATCAAAATCATGATACCAAAGAATAACAGATGATCTTTCATAGCACTAAACATGAACATCATGAACATTGAAATAACAAATATAATCTCCATGATTATGTTTAACGCTAAGATAAAAAAAACGTACCTGGATGAGAAGCCAGATCCACACTTGTTGTTGCTATTTCAGTCTCCTGAGCCGACACCGTTACCGCCATTGATGTCGTCGTTGTTCACCACGTTTGTTGCCCTGAGGGTGATCACGTTGAGCAGTCGCGTAGAAATGCTCCAAAAAACTATATCGTCTGTCTATCTGTGCAGGTACTCCTGAGGGATGTTAGTTCTGGAGGCCTGCTCGTTTCAAGAACATAGCAATAACTCATTCCTATGGAGGAGGAAGTGAGAGACTTCTCTTGTGTCAAAGGAGGAAGATGATGAGGTGGGAGGCTGCATAGTGTAATTAAATGTCGTGTTTACGAAGAATAAACACAATGATTAGCACTCTAGACGTTACATAATTTAATGCACTTCAGATCCAGCCTCTCACCGCCGGTGAATTTACAGATACTTCAGTAATATCACTCTGTTCCAACAGATCATAATTATTAGATACACTGGCAATATTACCGGTAATATTACCGAATACTGTGGTAATATTGCTCTGTTTGGTCCATTTGTTAACTATTGGACACTCTGATACTCTTGTCAAATACTATGATAATATTGCTTTGTTTCAATAGAGCATCATTTCACCCATCTCCTTGACTTACCAACGGGTACACTAAGAATGTACCCCTTTTCTGTTGGTCTTATTCTTTTTCACTCTTGTGGGGCTTTGAAGTTTTATTAGATTAAATGGGCCTGGCCCAAATTAAATCCAAAGAGCTTCTCTCTTTGTGTACTTCGACACTTTGTAGATGCTGCATCACCCTATTCACTTCCAGTATTGTTGCTGTCCATCATGATCTTTGGTGATTGTCATTTGTCAGGTTATCTTGTGCGTTGGTGCCAGTTTCCAAGATAATCGCCATATGTACCGAATCCCTTGCCATACGTGAACCTTCTAAACAAGCTAGTGCTTCCGCTTCAGTTGCTTCTCTGCAGTGATGAAGAGTCTTGTGTGCTGCCAGCAGCACAAAGCCTCTGCAATCTCTCACAATTATACCGGCACTGACTTATCATGTTTTCTTCTTGAAGCTTGAATCAAAGTTCTGGGAGCATGGAACAGGTATTGGTAGAGCGCCTCCAACCATATGGTGATGGTGACGTTCAGGAATTGTTTTACTAGGATCAATCAACCTACAAGACTGCGCTCACACCCCTCAATATTTGTAATAGATAATTTTAATTAAAATCTATGTCGTTCATCAACGAGCTTTAAACTATGCAGTAACACAATTGTTATTATGTAGTTACAAAGTAGTCCAACCATTGTCTCCACTTTGGCCCTAACGATTTTGTTACTGCATATATACAGGCATATTACTGTAAATCATACGGCGTGTTACTACGAGACATGACCAAAGAAAATTTGTGTTAGCATATATATAGGTATGTTACTGCAAATTATACGGCGTGTTACTACGAGACGCGACTAAAGAAATTGAGTTATTGCATATATGTAGGCATGTTACTGTAAATTATACGGCGTGTTACTATGCATGTTACTAAAAATTAAACGGTTAAACGGTGTATTACTACGAGACGTGACCAAAGAAAATTGTGTTACTGCATATATATAGGCATGTTACTGCAAATTATACGGAGTGTTATTGCGAGACGTGACCAAAGAAAATTATGTTACTGCACATATATATATACTAGGTATGAGATACACTATACTCAAATATATTTGAGTTTGACATGTTTTATTACTTAGGTATGAGTTTTAAATGTATTATTATGACTAGGTATATACCTACAAGTTTTAAGATTTCAAAAATTTAAACTAAATTTGTATGTTTAAAACCTTGAAGGCCATACACCATGGGGTCCCATTTGGGTGTCATATATATATATATGCATGTTACTACGCATGTTACTGCGAGACGTGACAAAAAAAATTTGTGTTACATATATATAGGCATGTTACTACAAATTATAGAAGATCAAAGTTTTGATTAATATTTTGTGATGAACAAATTGGCTTTATAAGTAATAAATTAAATGGAATTGGTTTGGAATATTTGTGGATGTGGTGTGAGTGCGTATGACTGATGTTGGTCAGGTTGCGAACCTGTGCCCGGTAATGGTTGTTTTGTCTATTGTGTGTAGGTGACTTGAGATCAATGCTTGGTCAATGACGAGGACCGAGACTACGTTCAGGGAGGAATTGAGGTCTGGAGTAGTCGGGAGATCATGTGACAAGATTAGACTAGAGTCAGATGTCTTGGGGTTAACTTCGGTCAACGGTGGGATCGGGACTATACTCAGGGAGGAGTAGAGGTCTGGAGCGATCAAGGATGCCGGGTGACGAGGTTGACGAAAGATGACACACGGTGGAGGGACACCGTGTGGGTGTTATTCGTAATAGGCTTCGCAAAGTTGTATGTGCGGGTGCCGGACGAATCGTGAAGGAACATGGAGAAGAATTGTGGTCGTACATGGTGCTACAGTACACAAGGTATATGTGTCCGTGCAGTACGTCCGTGTGCATGGATGCATGGGTATGTGCTACAGTTGACTTGGCACGTTGCATATATGCATGATGTGCACGATGATGCACGTGAGCGGTGAGCTGGCTTGATCGGGTTGGTTGGTGCTGGTTTCCTTGCATGGCCCAGCAGAGGAGATCGATGGAAGGAGTCCGACTCGCCTAGGAACAGTGGCCGGTCGGTTTTAGATAAAAAGAAAGTAATTTTTCTTTTTAGGAAATTATAATAGAGTCCTACTTGGAATTAAGTCCTAATAGAAATAGGAGATATTTGGTATAAATATTAAGAAAGGTTTGACCGTGAGGGGTAGCTATAATTGATAGATTGGAGAGAGCTCTTTGTTTTAAGGTTTTATAAAAGGAGTGTTTTGGCTGCACCTTGTGACAATATATTTCAGCAATAAATATCATATTCAATCATCAAGGCGTTTCCAGTTCCGTAAGTTGCTTGAATTGATTTTGTCGGTTTTGCTGAAATTCTGAGATATCTATATTGCGAGTGCTATATATCTTTACTCGTTGATTAGTTTACAAATCTGATCGGTGGAAATGTTTCTTATATCTTTTAGTTTATTCTGACAAATTTTGGGACAGATCCAACGGTTGGTTTTAGCGTAATCTGGTTTTTACTGATACTCTATCAGTCTGCCTTTTGAATTCAAAAATTAAACTTCCGATGTCAATACCTACTATTCACCCCCCTTTTGTAGGTTTACTTATTGTATTCTATCAGAACATTGTTTACTCTTTTTGATCTTTACTGGTCTAGAGTTTTTTTGCCATGGCTCAAAAGTTTTCTGACAAACCTTATATTTTCAATGGAACCGACTTTGATTATTGAAAGACAAAGATGGAATCCTATATAACATCTCAAGGTTATGATATTTGGTTGAAAGTTGCTTCTACTTATGAGATTCCTGATCGCATTGAAACTGTTGCTCAAAAAACTGATTTGAAAACAATTGCAAAGCACGCAATATTATTGTCAGTGTGATTTCTCGCTCCGATTTTGATCGTGTCTCACATCTTGCAACTGCTAATGAAATTTGGAAAGCTTTGAATGATTTTCACTCTGGGTCTTCAAACATTAAAGAGTTGCGAAAAGATGTTTTGAAAAAGGAGTACATCAAATTTGAGATGAATTCTGGTGAATCTTTGGATGACTACTTGGGACGTTTCAATAAAATTTTGAGCAATCTTAGATCAGTTGACAATTCTTATGCTGTTAATTATTCTCAATCTGAGATTGCTCGTCACTTTATGAACGGTCTTGATATGAAAGTTTGGGATGTTAAGGTTACTTCAATTCTAGAATCTGTTGATATGAATGATTTGACTTTTGATATTCTTTACACTAAATTGAAAACTTATGAGATGAACATTCTTTCTAAAAGGACAGATTCAAAATCAACCGCTTTAGTGTCTTCTTCTGATTCTACTTCACAATCCTTGCTTGCTTCTTTTTTTCCATGTCCGATGATCACCTAGAAGAATTCATGATGAGGACAACACTCTTTCCG
>CM002482.1:4465267-4506253 GCA_000325765.3 Leersia perrieri | reverse complement strand
GGTCAAACCGGTCATGGGCGAATTTTTTTAAAAATGATAAAAATGGTTTCACTCGTGGTTTTGTGCCTATTGGATCTTCAGGTCGTGTGTCTCAGTGTTGGATTCCAAAATTTCTTATTTCTAACCCCAACACGAAGGTCGCGACGTGTTCTTGTGCATAGGTATTTTGGGCGGCACACTCCCGATGTGCATGAATCGTGGAGACGATTATTGCTTTTGAGGTATGATCACTTTACTTTTGAATAGATACATTATCTACTTTCATCTATTAGCATTTTTGCTAGTTATGGAGGTAGTAGTGTTTCATCTTGTTTCTACGAGTGGTATTGTGATCATTATCTCTGGCTATTGATTCTTTTTCTACAATCTTTGATTCCTTTTTGTTTTTCTTCGGGGGAATTAAAGGTTGATTTGAGGGGGAGTTTTGTGCTTTTCGATGCATTCATGTTTATTTTCATGCATAGTCATAAATATGAAAATATAAAAAATAAGAAAAAGAAGAGCTTTGATTTATACCTCTAGTATATTCTTGTGCTTGTTAGCAATATTTGTGAGATATATTTGTCGCTAGTTTATCTTGTGTTGTATTCTAGTATTTATATGAACCTTTGCTATTGCTTTTAAGGGAGATGATGCATGACACTTAAATTGTTTTACTTGAATTAAGAAAATATGCAATACTGAAGCTAGTACTAATTTGGATGATATATGCTTTCATATATTCAATGCAAGGTTTTTTCATTCCTCAAATGCTCTTTTTAATGCCGTAAGTGCAAATAATGAAAAATTGCCTGTCTTTACTTTATGAGAGGTAAAAATAAATATGTAACCTTTGGCAATAGTCTTGACGACAAAGGCATATTCACGGTGAGGAAAATAATGAGTACCAAATGCTTGGCAATAGTCTTGACGACAAGCACGTACTCAAGATAATTGAGAGATTTACTTTTTATGCAATCAATAATAAAAATGAGCATGACAAAAAGCTCATAAATAATTTGGAGCAAAGCTCAATGATAAATTCTCATTTGTTTTTAATGGAGCATACAAATTTGAGAAAGAATATTTAAACCTTCTTGTTTATGTGATTGGGTATTTTATTTAACCTAGTTTCTAGTAGAAGTGTTGTATTATAAATTGTTGAATACATGAAACTTTATTGCCAACTTGAGTTCAATTGTAATAGCTTTGTTTCATGTTTATACTCTAATGCCATACTTGTTAGCTAGTTGATGAATTTATTTCCCTTGTCTTGCAACACATGTCCTTGAATGCTTTAGGTATGCTTCAAAGCTCACAAAAAAATAAAAAAGGATTTAACATAGCAAATTTATTTTGTGATTCTCAATTTGAAAGTTCTTGATGAATGAAATCATTGTCAAAGGGGGAGAAAATATACAAAATGCATGCGTCTTGAAAGGGGGAGAAAAAGAGAAATTCGATATTAAACATAATTGATTTTATGAAAATGGAGAAATTCTTTCTTTTAAAAAGGGGGAGAGTTTTTCTTTGTCACTTTTGTGATTTTTGGTTCTCAACACCAATTTGCATTTTGAAGATGCTGGCAATGTGTTCATCAAGGGGGAGATTGTAAGATCAAGGTTTTGATTAATATTTTGTGATGAACAAATTGACTTTATAAATAATAAATTAAATGAAATTGGTTTGGAATATTTGTGGATGTGGTGTGTGCGCGTGTGACTGATGTGGGTCAGGTTGCAAATCTGTGCCCGGTAATGGTTGTTTTGTCTGTTGTGTGTAGGTGACTTGAGGTCAATGACGAGGACCGGGACTACGTTCACGGAGGAACTGAGGTCTGGAGCAGTCGGGAGGTCATGTGACAAGATTGGACTAGAGTCAGATGTCTTGGGGTTAACTTCGGTCAACGGTGGGATCGGGACTATACTCAGGGAGGAGTAGAGGTCCGGAGCGATCAAGGATGCCGGGTGACGAGGTTGACGAAAGATGACACACGGTGGAGGGACGTCGTGTGGGTGTTGTTCGTAACAGGCTTCGCAAAGTTGTATGTGTGGGTGCCGGACGAATCGTGAAGGAATATGGAGAAGAATTGTGGTAGTACATGGTGCTACGGCACATGAGATACTGTAGCATGCGTATGTGTCCGTGCAGTACGTGCGTGTGCATGGATGCATGTGTATGTGCTACAGTGGACTTGGCACGTTGTATATATGCGTGATGTGCACGATGATGCACGTGAGCGGTGAGCTGGCTTGATCGGGTTGGTTGGTGCTGGTTTCCTTGCATGGCACAGCAGAGGAGATCGATGGAGGGAGTCCGACTCAGCTAGGAACAGTGGCCGGTCGGTTTTAGATAAAAAGAAAATTAATTTTTCTTTTTAGAAAATTATAATAGAGTCCTAGTAGGAATTAAGTCCTAATAGGAATAAAAGATATTTGGTATAAATATCAAGGGAGGCTTGACCGTGAGGGGTAGCTACAATTGATAGATTGGAGAGAGCCATTTATTTTAGGGTTTTATAAAAGGGGTGCTTTGGCTGCACCTTGTGATAATATATTTCAGCAATAAATATCATATTCAATCATCAAGGCGTTTCCGGTTCCGTAATTTGCTTGAATTGATTTTGTCGGTTTTGCTGAAATTCTGATATATCTATATTGCGAGTGCTATATCTCTTTACTCGTTGATTAGTTTACAAATCCGTTTGGTGGAGTTGTTTCTTATATCTTTTAGTTTATTCTGACAAATTTTGGGACAGATCCAACGGTTGGTTTTTGCGTAATCTGGTTTTTACTGATACTCTGTCAGTCTGTCTTTTGGATTCAAAATTAAACTTCTGCTGTCAATACCTACTATTCACCCCCTTCTAGTAGGTTTAGTTATTGTATTTGATCCTACAAATTATATGGCGTGTTACTGCAAAACGTGGCCAAAGAAAATCGTTTTACTGCAAAATTAGAGCTGTGTTACCACAAAATTAAACATGTGTTACTGCAGAAATGAAGGTGCGTTACTGCAACAATAGGGATGTGTTACTGCCAAAAAAAATAATTGTAAAAGTGCACTCCTTTATAATTTCCATGTGGTCCATGCATTCCACTGTTCCCTAATGATCAGAACATAAATTCGCCAATGAATTCGTAGTTGTCAATGTGATCTTGCCATCATCCCACAGCAAGAATGTGTTTCTACCTCAGAATTTGTAGTCCTCTCGTGAATGAATCATGCTCAAAACTTGCAGATTACCTGAGTAAAAAAAAGAAGAAGAAACATTTGCTCTACAATGCAACTACATGTACATGACTGTTAATTTCTTCAGGCTTTGCAGCCGCTGGTGATGCCGCTGCCGCCGCAATGGTAGGGGGAAAACGCCACCGCCGCTGGGAACTCGATCTGCCACCGCCGCCGGCACCGCCGGGAAAACGCCACGCCCAAACCATACAAATTGAGAAGGATGTTACTGCAAATTAAGAGTTGTGTCAAGTACTGAAATTTTAATGAATAAAAGGTCTAAACTACATAACTAAAGGAGTCATGTGGATGATGTTCCAGTTCCCTCAAAATCCATGTTCCAGTTTTTAATTGCCCAATATGCTAAATGTTCTAGCTCTACGGGAAGTCTGCAAGTTTTCCCGTAGATCATCAGGTATGGGGACATATCGATGGGTGTCTTGTAGGCTGTGCGATAAGCCCATAGAGCATCAGATAGCTTGTCCTTCCGTCCTGTCCCCATTTTGTTGACGGTCTTGAGCAGAATGTTTTTGATTATTTGATATTTCTGCTTGACCGCTAGTTTGAGGATAGTAGGGTGTGGCAACATTGTGCTTGGCGCCCATCTTGCACATGAGTTCTTGGAATGTCTTGTCGATGAAGTGCGACGTTCCATCGCTTATGATCATCCTTGGAGTGCCGAAGCGAGGGAAGATAACCATCGAGAACATCCTCTTGGAGTGTTTGGCATCTGCAGCCTAACACGGCATTGCCTCCACCCATTTGGACACATAATCCACTACCACTAGGATGTACTCGCAATTATGGGACTTGGGAAAGGGTCACATATAATTGATACACCACACATCAAATATTTCACTTGAAGATTGTATGTGAGTGGCATCGCATCATGAGCAGTGATCCCTCCTATCCTTTGGCAACTTGGGCACCTTCTGTCAAACTCCTTGGAGTCCTCATACATGGTGGGCCAGAAGAATCCGCTATGCCAAATCTTGGCTTGCGTGCAGAATGCACCGTAGTGGCCGTCGTAGGGTGTGCCAACATTCTATTTGAGTAGACTCTATAGAGGTATGGCTCGTCCCAATGTGCCATCGACTCTCATACTTTAGCTTTCTTTGATTCTCCCCAGGTGGTACGTACTTTGACACCATTGACAATGTTGGCGTACTAGGGGTCGGAGTCGGGGATTGTTAGAAGCATTTCGTCTCGTAGGAAGTCATTTATCGGTGTTTCCTGCATGTTAGTGGTCTGCAAACGCGACAAATGATCTGCTACAGAATTCTCTACTCCCTTTTCATCTTTTATTTCTAGATCAAATTCTTGCAGGAGTAGGATCCACCTTAGAAGACGTGGCTTAGCATCCTTTTTAGTGAGCAGGTATTTTAGTGCAGCATGGCCTGTGTAGATAATTACATTGACACCCCACTAGATAGTACCTAAACTTGTCAATAGCAAAGACAACAGCCAAGAGCTCTTTTTCAGTTGTTGTATAATTTAGTTGAGCTTCAGTTAGGGTTTTGCTAGCGTAAGAGATAGTGTGATGCTTCTTGTCTTTGGTTTGGCCTTTGAGATTATGTGTGATCCAAAACACTTGCATCACACATAATCTCAAAGGGCAACGTCCAATTCGGTGGTTGGATGATTGGAGCTGAGAAGAGTGCCATTTTGAGGTTTTCAAAGGATTTGAGACACGTTGTCGAATTCGAAGGGAACAACTTTGGCCTGAAGATTGGTCAAAGGACTAGCGATCGTAGAAAAGTCCTTGATGAACCTCCTATAAAAGCCAGCATGTCGGAGAAAGCTTCTGACTCCTTTGATGTTTACTAGGGGTGGGAGTTGATTAATTACTTCAATCTCAGCCTGATCAATTTTCATTCTCCATTCGGACACTCGATGGCCAAGAACTATGCCTTCACGGACCATGAAGTGACACTTTTCCTAGTTGAGCACCATGTCCTTCTCTTGGCATTATTGCAAAACCTTGTCCAAATTCTCGAGACAATGAGCAAAAGTCTTTCCATAGACAAAGAAGTCATCCATAAAGACCTCCATAATGCTTTCGGTCATGTCTGGAAAGATGGACATCATACACCTTTGAAAAGATGCAGGGGGTTTTGCTTTGGTCCTCCGGATCGATGGGAATTTGATGATACCCAGAGTACCTCTCGGATACGAGGATGAACAAGGTTCAGAGATGATCAGCAACTGTTTTTAGGCAACAACACCAGAAATGCTTGTTGGTATTTCTTACATCCACAGATAAAATCCACAAGCGCATGGAATACCGCTGTAGCACTTCACCTGGGATTATATCCAAGTTATCGAATCCATAGGGAACATTTGTGTCAACTCTACCACCGGTTCATACAAGGACACGAAGCTAAGGCCGACTAAGGGTAGAGAGATTTACTAGTAATATACAGTGTCTACAGAATGTTTAGTTTTAATCCTAATGAGATACTTCGGGCACTGGCCAGCCCACTGCTCCCAGATATTGTTCTACTACGCACCCCGAGAGGGAGGAACTAAGTGATCTCGAGGGCTGTCACCACCTCTACACCTTTCTCAAGTTAACTACGAGATGCGAAGCAATAACTGAAAGATACCGCATCTAAGCAACTAATAACTACTTTAGTGTTTATAAGGCACTCAAGTAATCATTATAAGGAAGTTGTTTATAGTGAAAAGTAATCCAGTATTCTACTTAGGAACTAACTGAGAGATAAATCTTACTAAATAAAACTCAATTACTCAGAATAATATTTCTATTAATATCAGAGTAATTAACAAAGTAAAAGAAAGAAGAAGAGTTACCGACAACTCCGGGACTCCTCCAACACCTTTTGCTCTACTCTCCTCCTAATCTAATATACTTTAGTGTATAATATAGCAATGTTCATCATATATCACAACTGAGAAATGCTAATAGAACCCTACCGACGATGGCATTTCTTGGACAAAATCACCTATACGATGACATTTCTGGGAACTTGCATTTATCAATGGCATTTCTGGGACTTGAATGTTTCTCAATGACATTTCTTAGATTCTCTCCTAATTTAGAAGTCCGTCGATTAAATCCTTTTATATTTACAAAATTTCATTTCTATGCTCGGCTAGTGTTGGTATTTCTTAACGTCATTCCTGGAAATATAATTCCAAGCGACTAGAAATAATAATGGTAATCTATGGTTAAACCATTGTAGCATTTCACCCGGAAGTATTTCAAGGTATCATATTTAATCCCAAGGAAAGATATGTAAGAGTGAAATTATGCTAATAAATTATATGTACTTGCATACATTATATCGATACAGGAGTAAGTTGAGCATTTGGGTAGAGTGACAAACAGCAAAGGACTTAGCTAAATCATATATTTCCTAAGTATGGCTAAGTGGTAGCAAGCTAGAAATATTCCATTCCTGTACTTCTATTATACAACATCTTATCTTATTCTAATTAGTATACACTATGTAGTATAACCCTTTTAATAATGCAGCACAACTAAGCCTAAGCATTGCACTGCCCTCCCAATGTATCGCAAGACTACCCTAGGTTGTCAAGTTCCTTATGACAACCTGTCATAGCAATCCAACCAAATAAGGATACAAAGGGGTATCCAACCCCCGGATAACCACTGTAGCGATATATATTATGGGGGAGACACCCATACTTAGCCATCACCATCAGTGGCCCGTAAATCACCCAAAGTATACACCCCCAAATAATGATAAATAATAACCTAAGAACCATGCTTAAATTACTACTTACACTCTATAGCCTTGCAATCGGTATAGAGCAACCAAGTTCTGAAGCCACCAATCTTGGCCTAGCCTAAGCAGACAAATGACCCTGTAAGCAGACATTATACCAGCATCAATGCAAATCTCAGAAGATTTAACTACACAGATTATACTATTCATGAATAAACTATGATCGGTACTCATATTCTATGATTGGAATAAAACACCAGAATTGTATAAAGAAGAATATTATATTGATAATGGAAGTCTTACAAAGAAGAAAGGAAATGCTACAGAACTTTACAGACTCCTCCGAAGACTCCGCGGACTTGGAAACTATTCTAACTCTACTCCACTAGCACTATACTAAAACTAACTTTACAGAGAAGCTTTGGTCCTTGCTTGAGCGTGTGTTGGAGAAGTGAGTGTGCCCCTCCTTATATAACCTACTAATGACAGTTGCTGCCATTGGAATTGACAAGTATACTCTCCACAACCGTCATCAGGAAGCCATCAGGAGTGTACACGTGGAAGGGTGGCGCTAGGTGGCAAGAGGCTGGTTCGGCCGAACCCCTGGTTTCGCCAAACTAGGTAGGTCACCAATTGCCTTCTCCTTCCTCTGAGTCGCTGACAGATGGGCCCTTACGATGGTGAGGTGCAATGGCGGTTATCATGACCGTTATCCTTGTCAGGTGAGGCCTCTTATCCTCAAGTTTGCCTGAGAGTGAGGTTTCCTCCATTATCTTCTCCATTTTTATTATATTTTTCCCACAAGCAAATATTTATAATAACAAGTGGAAATAGATTATTCTGAAATAAATATGCATTGCAAGAATAGTTACTTCCCCTTTATTTTAGTTAAATTGACGGTCAAAATTAATCGATAACGACCGCCAATAGTTAGCTATTTAAATTGCTAGAAAATAATTTGATCACTTAAGAAAATTATTTCTAGTTGAACGGAACCAACCAGGAAGTTTACCTAGAAAGTATTTATTGACATGAAATTATTTTTGACCAACGTTATTATAGTTTCATGTCAAATTAAATGTTTTCTTTATTTTCCTTAATTATTTTCTGCCGAATGGTGATAAAATTAAGGATTATTTCTGTTTTTCCATAATCTTTTCTGCCTAACGATGTTTTGATTAATAAAGCCAACGTAAATTAGTTGCATGTGTTAATTCCTTACTTCAATTAATTATTTTTCAGCATGGGACAACTTAAAACTATTGAACTTCTTGATGGAACTAGCTTTACTGATTGGAAGCGAGATGTGCTTGTAAACTTGGCCTTGATGCGTTTTGACTATGCCATTAATAAAGAATTCCCTAAGGAATTGCAACTGGCAGAAGAACTAAACATGAATGCAGCAGATTATGCCAATTACAAGTGGAAACATGAGGTAAATGTGACCTATTGGGAGAACACCAAAAGAATGGCTTTAATGTATGTTAAGAGTAACATCACTCCTGGAATTATTGGAGGATCACTAACTCTGAAGAAATTAATGAGTACATGGCAAATATTGAAGAGAACTTCAAGAGTTCATCTAAGACTCCACTACTCTCAGAAGTCAATTGATCACTAGCTTGTATGATGGCAAATGTGGTGTAAGAAAGCACATCCTTCAAATGAGTAATGCTGCACATCAGCTTAAAACTATGGATATGGAAATATTTGATGGTTTCTTAGTGCACTTTATTATGAGCTCTCTTGGTCCAGACTTTGGTCCATTTAAAATTAATTACAACACTATGAGAGAAAAGTGGACTATAATAGAACTCATGTCTCATGTAGTGGACGAGGAAGAGCGTCAAAAGGCCAAAAGGCAAAAATACAGAAATCAACTCAACCTTGTTCATGGTTGCAAAGACAAAAGAAAGTTCCAACAAGGTGAAAGTTCTAATAGTAAGAAATCCAAGCCAAACAACCCTCAGAAATCTGGAGGGAAGAAACAGGTTTCTGGTCCCTTGTACAACAACCCATTCGGCATGTTTTGTGAGAGTGATGGTCATTGGCAAAGAGAATATCCTCGCTTCAAAGCGTGGTTAGCTAAGAAAGGCGCACGAATGAAATTGATGAGATCTCTCATGTTAACTTTTGGTGGATTGACTCAGGTGCCACTGGTCACGTTACTAAATCATTATAAGGACTTTATACCGTCAAGAAGATAAGAAAGGGGGAGTAGAATCTAAGAGTAGCTGATGAAGCAGAGATTGATGTGAAGCCTATTGGAGACCTCACACTTATACTCCCTAGCGGCTGCAATTCAATTTTAAGATAAGTTTTATTTGCTCCTTCTATTAGAAGAAACCTTATTTCAGTTACCGTCTTGACCTGTTTGGGTTATAATTGTAAATATTTGAAGAGAACATGTTACATTAGCTTTACTAATAAAGTTCTTGGTCTTGCCATCGTGCAAGGCAAACTTTACTTGCTCTCTTTGGATGATTCTATAATGAATGTGATTAATTCCTGTAATGGTATAGTTGAGATATCGTCGAAATTGTAGCATTGTCGTTTAGGACACATTTCTAGGGGGGAAATCGAACGTCTCATAGTGACATTTGTAGAAGGTTTTGACTCGCTCATGACATTTACAGATGATTATTTCCATTATGGCTACATTTACCCCATTACCGATAGTTCCAAATCTCTCGAAAAATTTAAGATATTTAAAGGTAAAGTGGACAATCAGCATAATGCCAAAATTAAATTGTGAGATCAGATCGTGGTGGTGAATATTATGAGAAGCATGCTCCCTTGGGGAAATTCCTGGTCCTTTTGCCTAAATATCTTCGACAACATGGGATTATTGTACAATATTCCATGCCTGAAAAAACTCAGCAAAACGGAGTGGCAGAACGACGCAACCACACATTCATGGACATGGTGCATGGTATGGTAAGTCATTCCACTTTATCAAACATGGACATGGTGTGCACACTCAAAATAACCGCAGACATAATTAACAAAGTGCCTACTAAGTCAGTGCTTAAGACCATTATGGACCGGAAGAAAACCGACATTAAATTATTTGCATGTGTGGGGTTGTCGTGCAGAAGCTAGAATATTTAATGCACAATTAAAGAATTTAGACCCTAAGAATGGGAGTTGTCACTTTATTAGTGTTGACGGTCGTTGTAGCAATATTTCAACCGTCAATTCAACTAAAATAAAGGAGAGGAGGATATGCTTGCAATGCATATTTATTTCAGAATAATATATTTTAACTTGTACTTGGAGAATATTTGCTTGTAGGGAAAATACACAAAATGGAGGAGATAAGAGGGAGAAAACCTCACTCCCAAGCAAGCTTGTGGATGAGAGAGCCACCTAGCAAGGATAACTGTCGAAGTAACCATCGTGGCAACTTTCAACCACCATAAGGACCCACATGTCAATCACTGGAGAAGGCAGAGGTCGGTGGGAGGCCAGAGTGGTTCGGCCGAACCAGCCTTGGCGCCGACTCCACCGACCATTGACGTGTCACCTTCTCATTGGATGCTGATGGTGATGGCAGTTACCAGGGGCACAATGGTCATTTCCTCTTCAAGTTGCCGCCATTTGGAGCCTATAAATAGAGCACCTCACTTACTCTCCAACACACATCAAAGCAAGGAATCAAACTTCTCTACTTATAGTATTAGTCCAAGTAAAAGTAGGAATAAAATAGTTCTAGTTCAAGGAAGCCTTCGGATGAATTCGGGTAAAGTTCTACTTTGCTTTCTAGTTCTTTTGTAAGGCTTTC
Source organism: Leersia perrieri (assembly GCA_000325765.3). Lineage (NCBI taxonomy): Eukaryota > Viridiplantae > Streptophyta > Magnoliopsida > Poales > Poaceae > Leersia > Leersia perrieri. The sequence continues at coordinate 4,495,546 of CM002482.1, read as the reverse complement.
ATTGCTTCAATATAATCATTCTTCTTTTATATACTTGTGGTACTTTAGTCTAAGTCTTAGATTATGGATGCCATGCTTAGTTCATACATGACTAGAATACTTGGTGTAGTTATATTATCTGAGATTTGCATTGCTGCGGGAATAATGTCTAGGAACTTGGTTAATAATCTGCTTAGGTTGAACCAAGAGTTATTAATCTGAAACTTAGGTACTCTACTTCAATCGCGAGGCTTTAGAGTAGGGAGTCATAGTTTAGACATGGTGTCTAGGCTAGATCTTACCATTATTTGGGCGTATATACTCTAGAGGGAATATGGCCACTGATGGTGACAGCTCAGTACGGGTGTCGCCCCCGCAGTATATATTCCTACATAACATTTTCTGGGGTTAGATGCACCTCCAGGTTTAATTCTGGTTGGATGGTTAGGACGGACTATCGTAAGGAACTCGACAGTCTGAAGTAGCTTTGCAAAGCACCGGGAGGGCATAGCTAGGTTAAGGCTTAACTATAGCTGTATTGTATGGAGGGTACGCTATACTGTTGTATGCTATTTATTATGTGCTAGGTTGTTGTATATTAGAAGTAGAAAAATAGAGCATTTCTATAACTATTCTTGCTAGGACTAAATTAGGATTTATTATAGAGCTAGCATATTCCTTTGCTTGTGTCACTCTACCCAAGATATTTATGTTACCCCTACTTAGAACTATAACGTATGCAAGTGTATGATAAAATGTTAGAAAGGATAGTTCTTTACAAATCTTCCCTTAGGATTAAATAAATGTGATACCGCCATTGCACCGCAAACCGTCATGGGGCCCACCTGTCAGCCAGCTGGAGAAAGGAGAGGTCGATGGGAGGCCAACCTGGTTCGGCCAAGGGTTCGGCCGAACCACCTTTGCCACCTCTCCCACCGACCTTACACGTGTAGGCTGGGGATGGCTTCCTGATGACGGTTGTGGAGGGTATGATCGACATTTCCAGTCCAAGCTACCGCCATTGAGAGCCTATAAAAGGAGAACTACATTTACTCTCCAACACACACCAAAACAAAGCTTCAAATTACTCTATCAAGTTTAGTATTAGTATAGTACTAGTGGAATATAATTAGTATAGTTCCAAGTCCAACGGAGGCTTCGGGAATTCGGTAAAGTTTAATAGCTTTTCCTTCTTTCTGTAAGACATTGCGATATTCAATATAATAGTCTTCTTTATACAAGTCTGGTAGTTTATTCCAATCATAGAATATGAATGCCATGCTTAGTGTATACTTAATTAGTATAAGTCATGCAGATACATCTTGTTGGATTTGCATTGATGCTGGTATAGCGTCTAAATACTAGGTTCATAATCTGCTTAGGCTAGTCCAAGATATATGGGTTCGGGACTTAGTTGCTCTATTGGAAAGCTTAGTAATAGAGTAGTGAGTAGTAGCACAAGCATGGGCTTAGGCTATGACTTACCGCTATTTGGGAGGATATACTCTTGGTGATTTGCAGGCCGCTGAAAGTGACAGCTTAGTACGGGAGTCCCCTCTTCCCCCACAATATATTCACCTACATGAAATTTCTTGGGGTTGGATACACCTCCGTATCCCACTTCAGTTGGCTAGCTTATGCATTGTAGAGGGGTCAAGCCACATGATAAATACTGGTTAGTATAGATTAACAGTTCTATACTAGAAGTATAGGACGAAGCACAACTAATCTATATACACTTAGTCTAATTTAGGAGTATAGTGGTAGCTGAGGTTAAGCTTGTGTGTCAACCTACCCATGATATTATTGTTTACCCCTGCATAGACTATGACGCATGCAAGTATATATAATTTATCGGTATAGTTTCATTCTTATAAATCTTCCCTTGGGATTAAATACGATACCTTGAAATACTTCCAAATGAAATGCTACAATGGTATATCCGTGCTCTTGTGTGTGCATTTCTGTAAACCATATATTACCATTGATATTTCGGATCGCCGTCGCTAGGAATTATATTTCCAGGGATGACATTAAGAAATACTAACAGTTAAGTGACTCACCGAGTCACATAACAACCTCTCGAATCAGAACGCTGAGCTTAGAGTTGAGGTGACTGGTCTTAGAGATAAGTTAGATACCTTTAGCCGTGGCATTTGCGAGAAATTCAAGCGAGCGTTTTGGGAAATGGGGAAGGAAGAAAAATTCTATGCCGATTACAACCCCATTCCCTTGTATCTTTAGTTTGAATGGTGCTAGTCTATTTAGTTAAAATTTTATTTCAGTTCATTTCATTTCTTTCAATGTATGCACCATCCCCATTTTGATTATGAATAAAGGAATAAAGACCCTTTGGTGTTTACCCCAAATGGTGCCACATATTTTCTTGTGTTTGAATAAAGATAGGTTGGCAAATAAGTGTGGGGGGTACCCCTAGATCACTGATGTGCAGCAGCGCAGAAAAGACACTCCTGACCAGCACTATGGTCTGCAGAAAATTGCAGAGGGAATGGACCCAGAGTGGTTCGGCCGAACCCCTGGTTCGCCCGAACCAGTTCTGGCTCCTTCCCCTCTCAATTTTTTCAGGTATGCACATCTTGCTCCTGTGTTCTCCTCATTATTTTCCATGGTGTACAATGAGTCTTAAATAAAATAAAATAAAAATAATAACACTCAAGCACAAAAATGATGAAAATTCTAAATAATGAAATCTTCCATGATTAATCGTGTGCATGTTTTATCGGAACTTTGCTTATATTCTGTTAATAACCACCACGATAGGAAACTTTGCTAGTCTAGGTGATTCATCTATGAGATATGGTAAGGCAAAAGAAATTCTTGTGAATTCTGTCATGCCACCTGGGAATTTTAATTTTTAAAAATAAAAATGTTCTATAAGCTTGCTCCTCAAATTGACTTGTCATTACCTACCACGGCCATATACAATGTTCTACATGATGAAACCTTAGACATGTATATGACTGCTTGCATTGTATTGAGCTTTACCAAATTATTGGACTCATGTTAGATACTTTTCATATTCATAAGATCAAGGGTCCACATTCCATCCACCAAATAAAGCTAAACTACTACACTGGAAGTAAAGCGTCAATTCCATTTCCATTTCTTTCATCCAAATAAAGCTCCACAAAAATTATGCTCTCTTTTCAGAAATCCAAAATCTAAAAAAAGAGGAGATTGGCCCCATTGTCCAAAAAATCTATAGTGTAAAAACTCTTCCAAAAAAATATTCCTTTGAATAAAAACAATGTTGGCCAAAAATAAACTCCCTCACAAAAAGGCTTGCTTAAGGGAGGAGAGACATAGCAAAAAGGAGCAACACAATTTTTTTTTCATTTCCACCATATATCCACCTCATACACCCTTGATCTAGGATATGACGAGTCATCTTCTTGAGTCCATGTATTTGGTTTTGCAATATACGCACTGCAGGTATGTCCCGACTTTTCCCTACCGAACTCCACATAGCCTATTAGTATAGGGAAAAAGGTTCGAGACATGAGCCTTGGTGAGGATCCACATAAACACCAATTATGTGAGTGACTTGAGAGTAAGTCATCTCTAAGGGGTATTGCTTCCTTTGCGAAAATTTATAAAATCCCAAGGGGTCTGATAAAAGGAGCAAGGAGGACTAGCATCGAGAACATTCCATGTATCAATCACCCAAGACAGTAAGCTAGCCACCGCAAGAAGTTCACAGGTATAAGTACAATATTTGAGTAAGATATGTATTTGTATTAATTCTTGGGAGATTTTATTATACACTTATCGCTACCTTTACTTGAGGACGAGTAAAGAGCTAAGTGTGGGGGTTTTTGTTGATGGCTACTAATGTCATATTTTATGCCGTCAACGTGTACATAAGCATAAGATAATAAACATCTAACATAGTGGTAGGGGTTATTTCTAACCATTTCCACAAGTGTTATGAAATATTTGTATGCAGGAATAGTGTACCAAAAATGGCAGAATTAATCCTAAATGGAGCTTACCTCACTTCCAAGCAAGTCAAATGGATAAGAGGGCCCATCTGACAAGTGTAACCGCCATGGAAACTGTTATCGCATCCACAACAGCCATGAGGACCCACCTGTCAGAGACCTGACTAAAGCAGAGGTCGATTGGAGCTGACATTGGTTCGGCCGAACCAGGTTTGTGCCATCTGGCGCTCAGCTTCCACGTGGAGGGCCAGGATCACTTGCTGATGGCGGTTCCAAAGGGCACAGTTGTCATTTCCCATTAGAGTTGTGGCCATTTGAAGCCTATTTAAGGAGCTTTCATCCCACACTTAGAACACACACTAGAAGCTTGAGCTGAATTATAAGAGGCTCATTTGTACACTAAAATGTAGAATAATAGGGAGAGAGTAGAGTAGATGGCGTCAGAGGGATCCTAGAGTTTTGTGAAAGGGGCTATAACCTAGTGGTTACAATCCACAAGTAGCACCACCAAATCCTGGGTTCAACTCCCTAAGGGAGCGAATTACAGACTTGAATAAAGAAAAAAATACCTATACCGTGGGAGCCTCTCCTACTGTTTCCGGTCAAAAAAAATCCCGGAGTTGTTGGTAATCCTTCTTCTTTCTTTTACTTAATTGAATACTCTGATCATTAATTGACATATCATTCTTGAGTTTCAAGTTTATCTTAGCAAGATTTATATCTCAGTTAGTTCCTAGATAGAGGATTACTTGAGTGCTTTATAACCACTTGAGTAGTTATTAATTGCTTAGACAAGGTGTATAGGTAGATTAATTTCTAGTAGTTGCTTTGCTTCCCACAGATAGTTCGAGGCAAGTGTAGAGGTGGTGATAGCCCTCGAGATCACATAGTCCTCCCTGTGTGGGTGTGTAGTAGAGCGTTTTATCTGAGAGCAGCGAGCTGGTCAGTGCCCGAATTATCTCATTAGAATTAAAGTTAAGCTTCCTGTAGACATTGTTTCTTGCTAGATAAAACCTCTCTATCAATAGCCGACCTTAGCTTCGTGTCTTGGTTAAGCCGAAGAAGTTGACATACACATTCTATATGGATTCGATACCTTGGACTTATACTCCCGGATGAAGTGTTGCAACGGTATTCCGTGCTCTTGCGGATTTATTTGTGACCGTAAGAAATACCAACATACATCACCTGCCTAATAATGAAAATCAATTATTCCATAGCCCAAGAAATGAGTTAGAAACTAAAGGAATGGAGACGGTACCATATGCTTCGGCTGTTGAAGGCTTAGTGTATGCACAAGTCTGTACGTGACCAGATTTGGTATTTGTTGCCAGGATGTTTGGAAGATATTTATCTAATCTAGGTATGGACCACTCGAAAGTAGTAATGAAAGTATTGCATTATTTGCAAGGAACAAAGCATTATATGTTGACATATAAAAATCTAAAAAGCTTGAAGTCCTGGGCTACTCAGATTCTGACTTCGCGGGGCGTATAGATTCTAATAAATCCACTTAAGGTTATATATTCACTCTTGTGAGGGGAGCTATTTTAGGAAAAAGCTCTAAGCAAACACTTATTACATCGTCAACAATGCAGGCAAAATTCATTGCATGTTTTCATGCAACGAGGCAGGCAGTACGGCTTAAAATTTTTATCCTGGAATAAAAGTGGTAGACAGCATTGCCAAACCACTTACAATATACTACGATATGAGGCTGTAGTATTCTATGTGAGTAACAAGTCACGTGAAGCTGCCAAACACATTGATCTCAAATTCCTTGTTGTGAAAGATAGAGTCTAGGAATAGACAACTAGAATTGAGTACATCAGTACTAAATTCATGCTCGAGATCCGCTAACTAAAGGCTTACCTCCCAACTTACCTAAACAACATTTATTCGGCATAGGAATAAGTGATAGCCTTAACTGAGGTCCTAGATACCTGGGCTTAAACATCAATCAACACCCACTAAATTACGTTTGAGTTTATTTATGTACTATAGTGAACTATAGGTCTTGTTGTCTCAGTGACGTTAATGTTGTTGTGACACATTGCATTGGGGAGCTGTTATACTAAGTGGACTTGTTAGTTATTCTCAAAATCAAGGGGAGAATTATGGTTGTTTTTCTCGGCAACTACCGAGAGGATCGACAAAGGAGAGGCCCACTTCTCCTTACCGGTCAAGAAAGAGATAAACCAAATTTGTTTTATCAGTTATAAATTTGGTTTAGAATCCTAACAACAGAGATAGCCCATGAGGCGATAACTAACACTAGAAGGGTTTCATGTGGCCGTCTCAGGGAAGTGCTAGTGCAGACCCGAAGGACTTCTACACCCTGCATCAAGCCGACGACAAGCAGTTGATCAATCTGATTGATCAAGCCCGCCTCATTATAAGGCCTAGGTCTAGGTACGGATTTAGGTTTAAGTTATACAGTTAAAACACACTTATAACTTAATTCGCTTGCATTTTTTTTTCGGGGAATTCGCTTGCATTTTAATATTCGCTTCATACAGAATGGTTAACTGGGAAATTAATCTAACCGGACCATCAATCCGTGGTGCTCCTTCCTGGCCAGCGAGGTGGGACTAAACTCCTAGCTGCTGCTGCTATTTGCTGCCGCCTGCTACCGATGGTGCTGATCGATGAGGATGAGCTAGCTACACTGCCACTGCTTGCTTGCTACTGATGCAAGGCCCAAATGCATGCTGCGGCAGCTCCACACACGCATGGGCCAAGGCCCAGTTGCTTTGCTGCTACTGCTCTCTTGCTTGCTGCTGTGCACTGCTTGCTCTATTCTATTTTTTTCCCGTGTACTAATACATTGCTTGCTTCTTTTTTTTTCCTTCCTCTAATTATTCGGGGCGTCACACTCATCATCAACAGCAACAAGCGAAGCAAATCCAATAGAAGAGAAGATCAACAAGAGGAAGATGGCAGTAGGTTTAATTAATTCTGCATTAATCATATTGGTGATCATGTTTAGACTAAGGATTAATTACTGTAAATCTTAAATTACTCCAACAGAAAATGGTGACGGTTGGGGGAATGCAGAGACATATTTATAAGTGTTATAGTCATATAGCTACGTTGTGCGCTGAACTAATTAACATTGATTTGGATTAAAAAAAAGGAGAAGCAGCAACGAAAGCAACAGGGCATTTCAAGGTCAATAAAGTGGAGCAAAAGTGCCACCGGCCAAGTAGTTTGTATAGCTAGTTTTGTGTCAAAGCTATTATGATTATATATATGCTCCTTCCGTTACGCGGGAGCTAGTAGAGATGAATCTATACGTCAAAGCAGTTGGTGTGAGGAAAAGTGGATCGACTTGCATGCATGTGCCCATGCATATCTCAAGGCTAATCTTTGTGCACGTCGCAGCTATATAATACGCCCATCAATGGCTACAGCTTCAAATTCACAGTTCATCACGGCTTTTACTGTACTTGTACCAGCAATGCTGAAATATATATAGGTGACACTAGCAGAGTAGAGTGCGACCTACTCTTAAGATTTCGATATTTCTTGCAGTACCACAACAAAATCGATGGAAATATTATTTTAGTGAAGTTTGTACTTAAACAAAAAAATAATTGTATACTCTCTCCTTTATATGTATATATGACGCTACTTATTTCTTCAAAATTCATATATAAAAGATTTAGGGAGTACTTATACAATGTAACTTGAGGTACTTATTATAGTGGTAAGATACCAAAATTATAGTGGCGGTAGCAAGTAGTGTTGAGATGCAATAGTTTTTTAAAGTGGAAAGTTAATTTTCTTTCTTAAAGTGTTTCATTGGATCACTTAACACCTAGAACTATTTTTGAGTCACTTTTACACCCAATTGATTCGTGTACTATTTTTGTTTGTCCTTATAAAGGATATGTTGCATGTTTAAATTTCATAGATCCATGTTATGACTAAAGGTCCTATGATAGAATAATACTTTTAGCATTAAATATTACAGTTTGCATGCAGTTTTTGACCCAATTGACATCAGTCCTAGCTGCTTCTAACATGTTCAGACAGGCTCTAAAAAACATGTTCAGACAGTGCATAGAAAATTCAGGAATACGTTTCGTCCAATAGAGAAATAATTTAACTTAAAGTATAATTAATCTAAAGAAAAAAAAAGAAAGGAAACATCATCCAATAGTAAAATAGGCCAATAGTTCAGTAATCTAAGGCAAAAAAAGAAACTTTTGTGTGGTTTCGTGAGTTCAATAGTTTAAGAAAGAAAAGCAGGAACCGAAGTACGACAACCAGAGAAATGTTGACCAACTAGCAACACAAGAGGCTTACATTGATGCCGTCGCTGCAATGATCAATGTATGGCAGGTATTAAAAATAAATCTTTCCCAATATGGTCGTGCTAACGATGATATTTTTAGTGAAGTTATGATTTCCATATCATCTTCTTATTGGGCATACGATGCTGAAACATGACGGTAGGATGTAGGGTGTTACATATGACATTAATTAGAGATAAAACCCTATTGTTTGATGCAAGTGAATTTTGACTGCAACACCCTAGTCCAATGAAGATTATAGTAGGGGTGTGTTATTGGCCCACGTGTCCTATAAATGGTTTTGTACCACCTAAAATGTTTAGACGGATAAGAATTCATAGGAAGCGGGAACAAAAAGTATAAGCATGGTAGTGTATAAACATGAGTTTGCCCAATGTGTGGATATTGGTCTAATACGATATGTGTTAGAGGTAGAGTTTCACTTTTTGATCTCTAGCCGAGGTCAAACACTCCCCCGCTCCTTCTTGGTCGTCTTTCTCCTCCTATCTTGTACCACTCATCACCCTCATCCACTCATCACCCTCTGATGAGAATGTTAAGTCCCGATCTTCCGATAGGTAATGATAAACAACGATTTGGCGGAAACTTGACACACGACGATCCGGCTTCTGAACAATCACGCTCATGAGCCCCACAATCGCAGCACCACGTCTCCTCTGGTTATCAACCGTGCGAAAACCCGGTTGACCTCGCCGAGAAGGCTAATCCTTGCATGCAAATAGAAGAACACAAGCAAGAACAAGATAGACGCATTCTAAATATGTTGCTAATATAGATGAAGCTCATAGTTGGGGTTCCACAAACCGACTAAACGACGAAAACTACAGCGGCAGAATAGTCTAAGCAAAATCCAACCCAAATCTAGGCGATGGGTACTGATATATATAGTTTAGGGTCATGCAAGACCCCCTAGACGCATCCCTATTGGACTCAGACACAATACATGGCCCAAAAGCCCAGAGACGGTGACGCAACACCGAAACAGATTCTTGACATCAACTTGTTCGGTCGACTGCCCTTAACTCGGAATGAATTTGAACGTGGGACTAGAACCATTGGAAAGGTTATCTCCTTAGCTTTCCATCCATATAAAGAACGTCACAATCCGAGAAGATATGCGACCTGGGTGCCCATTTTAGTGTTGACTGGTCCTGGACTCCGAACCATGGTCGAAGTCGAATTGGTTTGGGCCTCCACCTTGACTTGGACATCCTTGATGATCCTCCGCATCTCCAAGTCTCTCTCTAAATGTCTCCATGTCCTCTCCATGATTTCTAATCATAATACAATTATTAGGTAGCAATCTATTCTCTAAATTATACAAAGAAGAACATAGGAATGAGCACACCTCTAAATTTAATTGTCGTGCGCGAGCTCTTGTGATTGGACCTTGAATATCTAATGGAGATGTGTTGTGTGCATCTGAAGGAGTGATGTCCTCATAACCCTCGTCCTCCCATCCGTGTGTCTCCTTACTATTGGTTTGGTGTCGATGGACGATTTCATGGTCTTCTTCACAACTAATCGGCTTGATGTGCGAATGTGATTCTTTTTTTTGGATTTATGATTCCTTTTTTTTTGACTTGTACAGATTAGCTTGATGATGAATGTTTTGAATGAATGCTCAGTTTTTTGTTTTTCAATCCAACATATGGATGTCAAGGTTATGTTATGGATAGTACATACCCAATAGTACTCGACTCAGACTCGGCTAGGCCCACCATCTATCATACTTTATACGGAATCATACCTCATATATAAATGATATTCCGGATAAGGAATGGCGAGAAGAGTTCTATATGGAGACTATAAGGACTACTCGGATAGTATCCATATTGGTTTCCCTAGTCCTACTTGGACAAGGAGATTTTTATGGGTATAAATACAAGACCCCTTAGGGGAGAAGAAGAGACGACAGAAGCCAACATAGGATGTATAGTTGAGACCACCCTGTTGTCAACTACGTGATGGTACTACAGGCCACCAAGTCGAAAACTAGTAGATAGGTTACCTCATATTTGTACCTGTATGATGATGAATATAGATGAAGACCGGCTTTGGCCAACAAAAGTAGGGCTATTACCTGCCAAATAAGGGGTCCGAACCTGTATAAAAATTGTTGCCTCTCTTTCTCTGTGACTGTATTTACCTTGTTCTCACATTAACCCTGGTGCCGATGTTCCCCTATATCATACAAAAACTATGTCGCGGATATCAGACGTTGACAACGGATGCTCTAACCTACTAGGGATCTGCAGTTCAAGGACAACTCATATAAGTTGTGCAATTTCATCCTAAACCGACACAATCTTTATTAGTTAGCTCATGTAAATGTGAATTAGCTGATGTGATTGGATCTGAAATTTTCTCCCTTTTTTTCAAACAAAATTGAGCATAGCTGGGTTTGTTTGTGTATCCGTCTGTAAAAAATCAATCTTTGCCGTCAATCTCTTATCAGTATGACTACAAAAATTTAATTTCACATGCACATTTAGAGCCACACCTGTGAAATTGGTTAATTTTCATAAGCCTTTAAAAATATTTATTGTTTTTGTCTGCCTACTAAAATTTATCTTTTTTGGATCAAAGGAAGAATTGTATTATATCAAAGTGGAGTACATCATCAGGTTACACATAACACTCTCAAGGTACTCACACACTAAGCAGCTCCAAATCTCAATTTCAAACCTACGTAAAAAATCAAATAGAAGGCCGCATAGGCATACACTCAGCAAGCAGGCTCAGAACAAGCGCCCAAAGAATAACGACCAACATCCCTATGTGCAAGAATGAGCACATAGAACAAGCGACCAAAGAATAACGACCAACATCCCTATAGGATAGAACGAGCATAATCTTCTTCCTTCTTGTATTTTTCTTCTTTATCTTTCTGCCACCGATAAAAAAGGGACTAATCCCAATCTATCCGATCCAAGACTGATTGACATCAGCTCGAAGGACAGACTTATTCTCACAAGCCTTTCGCCGTGGTTGGTTATAACCACGACAAAACGGAGAAGTGGCCGGAGAAAATTATTCCATGACGACGGCACCATCTCCGCCTCGATGCCGCCATCCGGTAACCTAATTGTCCATGTCGTCACCCCAAGAAAGTTGCTAATGTCGTAGATGCTGCCACCTCCTTTATCGGAGCTGCCACGAAGAGACACAAGCTACCGTATCTCTTCGCCGTTGCCAGAGAAAAGGAGGAAACAAAACTCCTATACCACAAAACGTAGCATGGTGAACCCTAATCCTAACCTAGACTCAAGACTATTGGAAAAGATGGATCCCCACTTCCTCCATCCTCTGGCGAGACACCAGAGATAAGAGGGAGGGGGGCCAACGAAGATGGAAGGTGGAGGGCCAGCGGCTGGACAGATCACGGCGCTGCGGAACTGTGTTTGTTACAAGTGACTTGCAGGTTCTGGCCTTATTGATTTTCAATTATATTTCCTCCAAAAAGGGTTTGTATAATTACTGTGTTCCTTGGGTGTAAATATAATTTACATGGTATATAGTTAGATTGTAACAAGCGGAGACGATAACTTAGGACGTTGCTCGAGCTCAAACATATTAGTTATTTTGAGACGTACGTCGATCAACTCATTTATTCTCAGAAGCATAACCACATACGACATATGTTTGAGCTAAACAAGCGAGAGAATATATGAATGCCCTAAATAAATTAGTTAGCCGTCGCAACAAATAGAAAATTAATTAGGTTTGCCTATACAACATTTATATGCTTCGTTGGTAAGCTTGGATCAACATCAGCCGTCACTTCGTTATAGTTGTTTGATTTGGGGTTGTTGAATGGATTTGTTCAGGACGAAGCGCCTAAAGTCGAGATTCTGATCTCAACTTGGTGATCATTTGATGGACCCATCCTCTCCATCTAAACCTATCCTTAGAAATCTTTGAAAGATTAAAAAAACTGTTAGTCCCACATTATCTTATTACAACATTTCGTTAGATAATTTGGAGAAGAACGCTAGGATTCTATACAAGATTTGTAGTACTATTCCTTATGAAAACGGAGAGTAATCTGACGTATAAAATTTCGAAATGTATATAGAGTTAGTTGCTACCATATTGACACTAGTTGGACGCTTGAATTAATTGTCTAAGGAGGCTTAGACCTAATTAACAACGGCGTGTGCCGTTAACAATTATTATGTACTTAGCTAGTACAGATAACCAGTTAACCGACGCATCAACCGCAAGATACTAAAGAACATGTCGATCTCGTAGCATCCTCTTTAGACAGTTCACCTAATGTTATTCTTCATGTCATACTTATTAACTGATTCCCTTGATAACAAAGGCGCTTTTTATTCGCTTAATTATATGTTTTTTCCTTGAGTACGTGGTGACTTTATTTTGTTTTTAATCGGTGATCAGACGCGAGGACATTGCGCCGTCGGTGTTATATTTTGCTAATGGTGCTAATGATTGCCAAATTGGTCGGCGCGGACATGACGTTGAAAAGAGATTATCTGAGAACAGTACTGCAAGAGAGGTCCGTGTTCTTTCTCCCTCTTTCGCTCTCCTTTTGAAAGAAAATGGGGAAGTGATATATTCTTTTTGGTAGGACAATGGGCCCTATGCGAGCACATCTAAATTATTAATCGGGCCCAGACAACCTCACCCTTAAATTTAATTTAGTGTCCAAAAAAAAAAGTTGGATGTAGTCAATTCAGATTAACAACAGATGATAAAGTTTATGTACATATTTACAGTAAAATATTACTTCTTTAATTTTAAGCATTTTTTGCAACGTGCCTGCAGAATTTTCGGTGGATTTTATCGAGGGAAAAAAACAAATTAGTCCTACCACGACCCTTTACACAATACTTCGAAATTTACATATATGCAAATGGTAAATTGTACTGCAAAACAATTACACGATATATAGCCTATCAATGTATTAATACCACAAATTTAAACCATATTTGCTTTCTTCGGCTGTAAAATATATCAGATGATATAAGAAAGATGTTATTGCAATTTTCTTTTATTTGTCCAGGAGCATTATGCACTACCTTTACCCTATTTTGTAGTTAATTGATCGTTCATTGCATTAGTTGCAACGCACCAAATATTGCTTCCAAGTTCTTAGTCAACGCTTTGAAAAAATATTTGGAATGAAAAAACAGGTGGCACCATCAAAAGAAGATATGAATGATCTCTATCACTGTGGAAATTTGAAAATCCATAAATATATAACAGCAGTACATGGATCTATATATCAATATAACAAATTTAGTTCCTTAATATATTTTATAACCTCCAAGGAGAAAGCAGAAAAAAAAATACAGATGATAGAACCAAGTATTACCACGGCGATTGTTAGCTTGGAAGGTACTCCTTCCTGTTTTTAGATGATGTTGGCTAGATTAAATTCATATTTAAGAATAAAGGCATTCTTTTAAAAGTTGAAGACACATGACTAGAATACAAAAAATTATGGTATGACTATCATATTATTACTCACCACTGGGAAGAAAATTCCTTACGTATCCATCAGTTCTTGCTCTATCTTTCCTATAACCATGAATTCTTCCACATCCCTTTTGTATATCTGAGTTATCATTTTGAATTCTGCCGATTTATTTTATCAAAAATAACTATATTACCACTTGCTCGGTTAGTTAGGTGCTAACTTCTTAACCAAAATATTTAAAGTAGAACCATCCTGCAGTTCAACGTAAAGAAAAATTAAGCTAAATATATTTTGTTGGAAAAATATGAAGAGAACAGAATTATGCAAGTCTGTAATATGAAATCCAAAATACAATTTTCAAATAAATTTTATTAAATTTGAGGAGATTGATAAAATATTTTCAAATGCTCGGTGGAACCTTTGTATCAATTTCAAATTTTTTTGTTGATAATTATACAAAAATTCGTTGAATAATGTGAAGTTCAATTTTTGGTTTATAATTTAGGCTCGAATAATCATAGCCTCTTCTTGTTTTCTATATAATATTTTTTAAAGCTCGCATTTAGCTTTATTTAGATAATTACACGACAATGTGAAAGAAACATGGCTATTTTAAAAAAAAAACTTAATGGTTAAGGCCATTTTCAGTGTATAGTTTCATTACGTGGTTTCCAAAAGTTGCATGTCATCTAATGAATTTTGACTTTGATGGATGGGTGAAACTAGATTTCATAAGTTTTATATCACGATTTTATATGTTAGCATATTATTTAAATATAGCATTTATGACCAATGGAAGAATGGAAATATTTATAGATAAAACCTAAAGACTCTCAATGGAAGTTTCATGCCATTTCCAATATTTACGTTGGAAACAGCGAGTACTAGATTTATCTCCATAAAACCAGCCACATCTCTCCTAATAAATACCTTGTCTTGTCACCATATTAGTCTACGTCGTAAACTACCATTGACATTGTCCTAACTAACATAATGGTATGTGCGAGATCAAAACAAAAAATCAGAGCAATGCACATGACATGGCAAAACTTAAGGGTGTACAATTAATGACGGTGAAAATTTGAAGTGTTGCGTTAGGCATTGGTCCCGTGCTGAGTGATGAAAGTGTAAAAAAGTCCTAAATTTGTTCTAGAATTCAAATATTGTTATCCTACGGATACTGCTTAAATTGACTTATTCCTGAATGTAATGCATTTTTGTCAAATCCAAACATGGTCATGTGTTTCCAAAACTATCCAAAAATAGTCCAAGTAAATAAAAGCCAAATCTATTAATTAAACAAGTTATGTACTTTCCTAACGCTAAGGTAATATTTTAGATCGACTATTCGTGGATGAAAACTGATGAATTATCTACTTTATTACATCAAACAATTCTATTATATTTTATAAGCTAACCTAAAAATACTATTTATAGAGCAATGCCGTGGAATATTTTTTTCAAAAAAAAATTAACTGTAAACTAAGCAATGCCGTCGAATTATTTTTTTTATTTTTTTTCAATCATGGAATAAATTATTCAGGCAATAATCTTAGTAAGAAGGAGAAAATACAAGGCCTCATACCCTCTTGTCTAACTGCAATCAAACACTTTAATTATAACTTACAATATGAGGTCGATTAATTTCATATATTTTGGCTAGTTTGAAACATAACTCGACCAATATATCCAACATTTTCTTCAACGTGAAATAATAGAATTAGACCCCAATCTTTATGGTCGATAGATATTAATTCTCAACTTATACACATTCCTATGGGATTGTTAATTAAGCATATGCATTAGGAACTCAATTTTTAATACCTTCTATGTGCAAATGGATACATGTAGTACATTCATTCCTCTTTGGTGATAGTGACACAAGTAGCATTCCTTCCAAAGCAAATTAAGTATATGTGTGTAGACCCCCATCACATGGCACACTATTTCTCAAATATATTCGCATGGTATCTAAGCACAAATTTAATATGTCGACGATATGACCAAATTAGTTATTAACAATCCCAGCTTCAGTCAGAGCCCGACAAAACCACAGTATATATTATTCGTATAGATTACTGAAGCAAAGCTTTTGGCGGCTTCTGATTAGCTTGCCGACGATGGCGCCATCTTATATATAAGTGGTCCATGGCAGAATACAACACTGTAGAAAGGCACTTTACGGAAGATTGATGAACTCCACTACCTACTAGTTAGTGTTGTTAAGTAAGGTTTGAAACTACTGGTAGCCACTTCTAGCTGGATACTCTCCTTTATATTTAGTACTGTAGCCACAATCTACTACCGTCACTTTTTCTCCGAAAAGCCAACCAACGTACCAACAACTTGCTAACAAGAAACTATCTGCATCGGAAGAAACAAAAAGAAAGGAGCAGCACCAACATGATTGTGTTGTAGAGAGAACTCTTTAGATTGTCTTGAAATTTTGCTCCTGTACTTTTCATGATCCTGAGCTTTGTTTTCTCTCCCAAAATATATGCATGAGTGTCTTATATTGAGATCTCTACATTGTTTGAGTGATAGATAATTCTATGATAACTATATTGCCCGACCACTATCTACTTTGAAAAACGCCAGCATCGCTCCCTGCTCAGGCTTCATAGGCGGCGGTAACCTTAGCCGCTACCACCACCACGCCCTACCCCCTCTCTCCCTCGCAGCCGCTGGAGCGATTGAGGTGCCGGCAAAGCCACACAGCCTACAAGGACGCGGCATTGAGGCTCACAGGCGTGGCAGGTAACTGCGCTGTGGCATGGGCTAGCGGTGCGAGGAGGGGTGGCTTCATCTGCAGCACATCAGCGAGATGGCATGGCAGTGTAGCTCTGTGAGGCGGTGCCAGATTTGGCCGGCGGTACCCACGGTGAGGCCTGAGGCGGTGGGACCAGGGGCGAATTTACTGTTGGGGCTCAAGCTAGCCCCAACTCAATTTCTCGAATTATCACATGAATCCGTCCTCTATCCCATGCAACAATAAGTTATGGCTTTTATGTTTTATCGTAGAAGTGAGAAAATACTCAAAACTTCATCTATATTGGCTGGGCTGTATTTGGCTTTTCTCTATGCTACTCGATTAGTCTTCAGTGATCCAGTAAAATTATGTCATGCGCCTATTACTAGCTGGAGCATTTGCTAATGAAACATGCCCTTGGGCAAGGGCTGACGTGCAGCAGTGCTGCAGCCCTCATGTTATTTGGTAGAGAAAATTTCTTGTATGCTCCTGAAATTTTGTTCTATCCCTTCTATATCATTATGTTTTGACATATCCCTCATATGTACCTGATTTTTTATTTTGGTCTCCCCATGCCCAAACCGTTAGTTGACCATTAACTTGCTTTCAAAATAACTATATTACCGTCTTCTCAAAGTACCTCTATGTGCTAGCTTTTTCACCGACATAATTTTCGAGTTGAAAATATTTTATTAGTAAACAACAAAGAGAATGTGATTATTTGACCTAAAAGTTTGAAAACTTAAACTTAATTTTTTTAAAAAAACTTGGATTGATTTCAAGGAAGTTCATAAAAATTCTTATATATATATATTTAAATACAAATTAAATATAGTTTTAATTTTTAATGCTCAGTGAAACTTTTATATGAGTTTCATTAATTTTTGTTAAAGCTTGTTTTTCATTATTTAATTAATGTTTAAAAAATTAAATTTTGGTTTTAAAATTTAGGTTAACTAGTATCTTTTAGTTTTCTGTATAAATTTTAAGAAGTTCATATTAAGATTAATTTAGCCTTTTGAAGTGATCCCATGACTATTAAAAGGGCAACATGGTCATTTAGGAAAAAAAATAATGGTCAACTAATAGTCAACTAACGGTATGGGTATGAACGGGATCGAAACAAAAACTCAAGGGTATAAAGAAAAGTGATAACATTCAAGGGCATAGAAGGGATGAAGCAAACTTTTACAGACATGAAGGAGTTCCCCCTGTTTGGTATTTATTGTTTGAGTTCTCCATCTACGTAGATTCAACCTCCGTTAAGTAACTAATTTGCATAAAAACATAAAGTATATAATACAACGTTGCATCGTTTTTTATAGGAAGCGGAAGAATACTTTCCTGGGACAACAAAAGAACTAATATGGTGGGCTAAATTTTATTAGGAGGAATGTAAAGAAAAAATTATACTTGAATAGTTGCTCATTGTTATGGAGCCCCACCTAAATTTTCACCTAAATTTTCATCCTAGATACATCACTTATACATCACTTGGTGGATCGCGTTAGCAGCCGTGGCGGCGGCAACCGGAGCTTCCGGCGGGAGGACGGGCAGCCGACTCACAGGGCGAGTGGTGATCTATCGAGCATGAAGACTAGAGAGGCTACGAGCGTGTTTTTTTTCTTTTTTTTTTCTTTGCCTCCACAATAACTATCTTGGTATCAATAAATTGGATTATATACTATGCTTGATGTAGGTTGATGTGATTGATTTTAGCGAGAAGATTATTTACTGACGTATGTGATGTTTGTGTTCGGCATTTTTTTTAGCCAAAACATTTTTAGCTGCTATTCCCCACCAATTCACCAGTTGTCTATGCAATAATTTTAATCCATTTAACTATGACCCTAATTTAAATTTTGATCATGGGCTGATCGCAAGTGATGGATTTGGCAGAAATATGCATTTCTGAACAGCAATGACCGAACTGTTGTGACGCATGAACACAATGCTAGTTAGAAAACAGATATAAGATTTAAGATTGTAATTCAAGCAAGAACCATAACCAGAAAAAGAAAAAACAAACACAGTAAACGTTTAGAAATGGATCCCTTCCAGTAAAAACACATAACACTCCTAAGATAAAGATTGAGATTGTTCCAAACGATTCCCCAATAAGGAAGCCACGCCGATCGCGCCGTCACCATCCATCCCGTGAAATGAATACATGGTTTTCATATGAAAAAACTAATAGTGAGAAGCAATATAACACACCCTCCCATGCCAAAGAGAGTCTGTCAGGGTTAGAAACAACTCTCTTCTGAGAATCCAATACGCAGTCCATCGAGCATGAGCCTCGCTGCTGACCCATCAGGTAGGAGTTAAAAAACTCTGATGCACTCCAGATCCATTGACGCGGTTGGGTTGGATGAGAGAGGGTTGGAGAAGTATGAATCCGCTCTCCCTTAAGCTAGCTCTCCCGACATGACTATCTCGTAAATAAGGCAAATACACTATCAGAAGAGGATAGTCGTATCAATTTAGGGTCCATCATAGGCCCGCAGGGCACTACGTCAGATTGTAAGACAAATCGTCGTCGCCTCACTGCCCTCTGGATTGCGTTAGCCATCTTCCCCTGCCATCTCCATTCCGTGGCACCTTCTTGCTGTGTTACCTAAAAAATCTGGTGTTTCTCTATCGAGGAAAGTCATTTCATTGTTAGCGAGAAGCCCAACACCAAAGCCAACTAGCGCCATCAACGCAACCATTCAGCCTATAGACCCGCCACCGCTGTCATCATCACTAGTCGACCAGACGGACAACTCTGCATTGACTATACGAGCAGTCAATGCCAAAGACCACATAGTTCCAGCTTCCCCACTCCAAGCCGCCTGTGTTGTTGGGCTGCACATCGCCACCGAGCACCGTCCTAGCCAGCCGTCCTACCACACAACGAACCCACCGACTCCATGCCATCCACTACTACCATCGGTACCCCCACCACAATATCCACACGGCCCGCCTTCTCACTTTGTCAGCCCCGGTACCATCACCGCACTCGCTGATACCTTCTAGCATCACTTTCAGCAACCCCACTACCGCCAAGCACACCGCGCCTGGACAGCCAGAAGTGCCCTCCATGCCCCTTTCCGGCGCATCCACAACTGCCCCACCCGGGCTGGACGTCGTCCACTTACTGCCGGTGCTCCTGAGCCGGCAAAGACGATGACCCCACTATGTTGCCGCATCCCTGACCGGATTGTCACCGTTACGTCGTATCATCGTCCACCACTAGGTTGCACCATCGTCGCCTAGCTTGAAAGCCCTCCATCGCATAACCATGCAACCTACGCCCATTCGTACCACGCCAGAGTCACCTTGTTGCCTGCTAGATCTAGCCAATGGGGACCCAAAACTAACCATGGTGTTGCAGGCTCTATCTGCCGCCGCACCGTCCTCTTTAAACCGGCGCCATCAAGGCATGGGCAAAGGAATGAAGTGCCTTGTCACCACCGTCCTCGGAGCCGTCCTAACAACCGCTCTAGCGGCGGCTAGGCGGGGGAGAGTGGTGGGAGGGGTGGTATGGCATAATGGCGCTCAGATCACCCTGAAGCCACGCATGTCGCCCAAGGTGCAGGGGCAGAGGGACGAGGGCAAGAAAAGTTGATGACCACTACAGATACCAATATTATGGTACACTTCTGAATACATGTGAAGAAAAAGCGACAAAAAAGCCACTGCTCATACAATATGCATGGTTCCCTATAAACTGATGGTACTGTTTCACAAGAGCATGCGTAGCCTCGCGAGGCCACTCTCTGTTACAATTAACAGCGCGAATCTAACAAGCTTGTACGTAGTCTAATCATCGTATCGTCACATTGTAAATACTCTCTAGAATGAATTGGCTAGCTCTAGGAGGCGGTGCAAATTTAATCTGCCAGATTAAAGTACAATTCTCAACTGGAGGAAGTTGCCATATCCTTGCTAGCTACTTCCCCGTCAAAAAAATGTACTCCATCCGTCTCAAACTATAAAAAGTTTTTAACTTGACATGGTCTTTGAGATGCTACTTCGACTAATAATATTTATAAAAATATGCTATTTCAAATAAAAAGTTAAATATTATCATAATTTATTTCATGATGAATTATAATAAGGATATCACTCTTTCCGATACACACAATACACCTTCCTTAGATATTCAATGTCAAATCACAAGAATAGTTTCGCCGTTTGATCGGTTTGTAAGACCCCAACTCGTGAGCTTAATCATTTATCTGCAATTTTGGTTGCTTTCTATCTCGTTCTTGTTTGTGTTCTTCGATTCGCAAACAGGGATTAGCCTTCTCGGCGAGGCCATCTGTGTTCCGGCATGGGTGGTAACCAGAGTAGACGTGGTGCTACGATTGCGGGCTCAAGAAGCCGGATCGACGTGTGTTGCGACTCCGCCAAATCGTTGGTTATCAGAACATTTCGGAAAATCGGAAACCCTAGTCCACAACAAATTCAATAGCATTGTTTTTATATGATCGCTTACTTTGAGTTTTTCACTATTAATACTCAAAGTTTAAAATGTTTAAATTGGATTTTACTAAAAGTTATTATACTTTGGGACGAAAAAAGTAGGCATTTGAGCTGTGATTTGAGGTTTTAAATAGCAGGCTAAAGCATGTAGCGGTTGGTTCTTCAAAACAGCTAATAGTGGGCTAAATGGAGCTATAGCGGCTAATAGCGGGCTAAATGAAGCTATAGCGGTTAGCAAAATCCTTTCCAAACAGCTATAGCCGGAGATTTAGAACTATGGATTTGATGGAACCTAGACGCAACTTTTGTTCAAATCACAGCTCAAATGCACACACGTGGATGTTATTGCTTATGTATCTGCCCGGTGTAAAGAACATTGTGCACCGACACTCACAAAAATAAGATGAGAGAAATAAGAAAATAATACACGCACAAAATAAGAGGTACTACATTTAGAAAAACGGGGTGGTTTGGTGGGAAGAAATTTGAGTGATAGATGGTCCATGTGACACGTACTACTCTAATTTCAATTGTTCAAATCTATTACATTCGGGATGGAGCGAGCAGTACTTGTTTAAGGTTTGCCAGATGCTTTCGGCTCGATTTTAACTAGTTTTTTTTCACCGGCGGGCTTCTCCTCATCTACTAGAGTGTGTTAAGATATATTTTTTGATGGGATGTGTTAAGATATATTGTTCTCTTTTTGAGACAAGTTATCGAATTCCTTGTCTGTCCTTACCTATTAACTCTATTACTTTCATGCTTTTAATTATGTTAATTAGTTAGCTTGTGTATCCATGTTAGTTGACCGTGTTTATTTTTTTCGGAATAATTATATTTTGTACCTTGCAAATAGTAAATGCTATTTATTTTTAACTGAAAACATATAAGATCTAAGGTTATAAAGAAAAATTCCCAAATAAAGAAAGATTCAATTCTCCATCGAAGTTAACTAAAAATATTTGACATTTTATTTGTAACAGTGGGAAAAGGAAAAATGAATTTTTTGTAGTCCCAACATTCAATTTTTATTGAATATGGTTATATTTTTTAAAAAAAATACACTTGGTTTTCAAACTATTTAGTCTCGTTTATTTTTTTAAAATTCGTTTATTTTTTTAAAATTAAGTCCTTCATAAAGAAAAAATTTATGTCCAAGCGAAGGGCGTGGGTCATTTGAAAAAAAAGAAAAACTAATATGTCCAACGCATAATCAACGAACATAATGGGTACGAAAATCAGAACAAAATTGGTTGATAATAGTATGAATGCATCTCCATGCAGTGCTCCTTTCTATGACTGTGGATTCTAGAATAATGGCATAAAAGAAGAGTAGGAGAGTATTCTTCGTGATATTCGTATTCCACATCCCAACCAAAAGTTTCATATGAGATGAGTTCATTCCTGTTATGGAATGATTTTACCATTAGACTTTACTGGAGCAGGAGCTATTACGTTTACTACTACCATAGCTCCTACAGTGGCAATAATGATGGCCTCAATGGCGCCGTTCTGTGTTTGCTCAGGCTTTCCAAATACTTAATGTGTTTCTTCTGTCTGATCACCTTCACCTATCCCTCAAAAAGGTCTTGCATGCATCCTGCCTTTTTCTCGGTGCCAGTTTAAACTTTAAAAATCAATACTGACATATGCCCAGTACCAGCCAGCCCGCGGCAGGTTTTCTGATGAATCAATGACACTCCACCAATCACTATTATCGGCTCTCAAATCTAGATGCAAGTACATGCTTCATCCGCTAAAATATTTTTTGATGTTTAACTTGTCTTTATATAACTTTGACCATTACTTTATATTAAATATAAATAAATATCATATAACATTTAATTTATAAAAATAAGGCCAATCTATATATAGTTTTTGAGTTTATAAATTAAATAATTTAGAAGTTATCTCTTATTAAAGTTTAAAAAAATTGACTTACACATTGTCAAAAAGTTAGGAATTATATAATTGGTGGGTTAATTTTTTTATATCACGTAAGCCATACTAAGTAACCCATGGGGATGATAATAATGGACTTAAGACTATTTCATCAAACTTTTTGTTGCTTTGCTGCGGTTTTTTGGTTTGGACAGTACGTCGATCAGTCCTGCCGTCAGTGGACACTGGACAGCATCGGTTCTCTACTGTAGTGCAAATGCGGTGACCAATGAATTTCCTTTTTTTTTCAAACAAGGCCGGCAAAATAAAAATATGTCTACAATGTTTATTTTAATACTTTTCACTTGAAAGGGCCTATAGCCCCAATTCAATTCTTTGGAGAAAAAAAACAAATGTGTTGTCCAACTTCAGTTTAAGGGCTCCTTAGCAATGCAGGGTTGAAAAAAAAGTAGCGATAAAAAGAACACGGGAATATGATAGGATTAGATGTGCAAAAAAAAGAATAAAAAAATAAATTATACTTTGTACTAGGTAAAGCATACTATGTTTCACTTTGCACCAGGTTTCGCGTATACTTTCACTTTGCAATAGGTTATATCAAATATAAGTTTCAATTTGCACCAGGTTAATATCAAGATAAGTTATTAAATCTATAGAATTTTCTTTGACTTTTTAAATTATGAATCAAACTTCATGATACCTAACTTAAATTCAAAATATTTTATAAGTTTCATTCAAATATTTTACATGATTTTCTTTGAATTATACATACAACCCGATGCAAAGCAAAACTTATTTTGATGCACCCCGTGCAAAAATGAAAGTGCTAGATGTTATGTTTGCTATTGCTTGTCAAACCCTAAAATTATCACCATATTAATTAAACAAAAGACCTATATTCTAAGTTAATAGGTTCAATATACAATAATACAATTATTATTGATATATTTAATAAATAACAAGTTCACATGAGAAGCAAGCATGATAAATAACAAGTTCATAATTAATTTCTATATAATAAAGTAAAAAGGCACACATTGAATATTGAATACCTATTGGAAGATTAATTTGGTGTTCAACTAAATTACTAAAGCAAGGTAGCTAAATATAACCTAGATAACACAGAACCCTAGTCAAACATAGGTATGGTATACATATGACATGACCTTTGTATATTGTCATTTGGAATACCTATATCAATTAGTATTTTGATTTTAAAAATCAAACCCCTAATTATAGGACCACATTCCTAATTAAATTATTCAATTCGAACATTCTATGGTTTACTATATTTCAGTGAGCCCAAATACCCAATATGAATTCAATCCTACATTCAAATTCAATAAAAACAATATTCAAAACATCTCCAAATTCAAATCCAAACCCCTGAAAAATAGGAACTATTACTATTCATTCCGGGCCGCATTCTCTTTTTTTGTTTCTCCCCAGCCAAACCTTCTTCTCCTTCTCTCTCTCCCGAGCAGGCCGGCCCACCAGCCCAACTTATCTAAACCTCTCTCCTTCCCTCGTGTTCGGCTGCTCGTCCGTCCCTCGCGCGTTCACTCGCTCCATAGCGCCAGCTGCTGCCAAGTGGGATTCATCCATACCAATCCACGAACCGCCCGCGCAAATTGGTTTCGCGCGCCCATCCCCTTCCCCAAGCCAGCACAACACACATGCCACATGCTCGGCAAAATGACGAGCTGGCCGGCCCATGCTGCAGTCGCGATGGCACACCCACGACTCACTGCCCGGCGCTGTCTGCACCGTTACCATGTCGTACGCCACACATGCCGCCTGCCCTCGCCACTGCCACGTGGCTGCTCACCAGAGCGCCGTACTAGGGCACCGCAACCTTGTCGCGTTGGGACGTCACGCCATACCCTGCCGTTGCCACGTGTTCGCACCATACTAGCGTTGTACCGCCGCGACACTCGCCTGTCTCGTCATTGCCAGTCCACTCATAGCTGCCTACCATGTATCCCCACCACCCATCACTGTGCCTTTGGGCCGTCACAACGCCGCTAGGGCTCTCGAGTGCCGCCAGTAGGGCACTCGAGCACAGCTGTTGATGGTCGTTATCGACCAATTTCGACCGCCAATATTACTAAAGTAGAGGAGAACTAGCCATGCTTGTAATGCATATTTATTTCAGAATAATCTATTTCCACTTGTACTTGGAGAATATTTGCTTGTAGAGAAAATATATAAAATAGAGAAGATAAGATGGAAGAAACCTCACTCCGAAGCAAGCTTGTGGATGAGAGGGCTAGCTGGCAGTGAAGATAAATGTCTTCGCACCAACAACCGTCATAAGGGCCCACCTGTCAGTGTACCAGAGAAGGCTGAGGTCGGTGGGAGGCTGGCCTGGTTCGGGCGAACCAACCTTGCCACCGACCTTCCATGTGTCACTCGCTGGTTGGATACTGATGGCAGTTACCAGGGGCAAGAAGGTCATTTCCTATGAGAAGTTGCCGCCATTGGAGCCTATAAAAGGAGGCCTCACTCTGTTCTCCAACACACACCAGGGCAAAGCTTCAAGCTACTTACAAGTTTAGTATTAGTCTAGTACTTACAAATATTTGTTTGTAGAGTTAATAATACAAAATGGATAAGATAATGTGGAGGAAAGCTAACTCTCAAGTAAGCTTGTGGATGAGAGAGCCACCTGGCAGGGATAACCATTAAGATAATTGTCATCGCACTTCAAACAGTCATAAGGGCAAACATGTCAGTATACCAGGGAAGGGAGAGGTCGGTGGGAGGCTGGTTAGGTTCGGCCAAACCACTATGGCCGCCTCTCCCACTGACCTTGCACGTGTCGTCTCCTGGCCAGGTATCGAGGGGCATGATGGTCATTTCCATTCCAAGCTTCCACCATTGAGAGCCTATTTAAGGACCACCTCACTTACTCTCCATCACACACTCAAGCAAGCCTCTTAGCTATTCTATAAAGTTAATATTAATATAGTACTAGTGGAATAGAGTTAGTAGTTCCAAGTTTAGCGGAGGCTTTAGGAGTTCGGTAAAGTTCTTGTAGCTTTTCCTTTCTTCTTGTAGGACATTCCGATTATCAATATAATATTCTTCTTTATACAAATTGGTGTTATATTCCAATCATAGAATATGAATGACATGATTAGTCTATGCTTAATTAGTATAAGTTCTGTAGCTAAATCTTCTGGGATTTGCATTGATGCTGCTATAATGTCTAACTACTAGGTTCATAGTCTGCTTAGGCTAAGCCAATGGACATGGGTTCGGGCCTTAGTTACTCTACTTCAGATTCAAGCCTGTAGAGTAGTGAGTAGTAACTTAAGCATGGGGCTTAGGTTATGACTTACCATTATTTGGGATTATGTACTCTAGGTGATTTCCATGCCACTGAAAGTGACAGCTCTGTATGGGAGTCCCCCCGCAGTATGTATTCCTACATAGAATTTCCTAGGTTGTATACACCTCCGTATCCCGCTTCGGTTAGATGGCAATGAAAGGTTGTCGTAAGGAACTCATCAACCCGGGGTAGTCTTGCAATGCATCGGGAGGATGTTACTAAGCTTATGCTTAGCTACATTGCATTGTAAAGGGGTTATGCTATATGATAAATACTAATTAGGATATACTAAGTTGTATACTAGATGTATAGGATGGAACATAACTAACCTATATACACTTAGTCTAATTAAAGAAATATAGAACTTAGCTTGAGCTAAGCTATGTGCCAATCTTACCTTTATAAATGTGTTTAGCCCTACGTAGATTATAACGCATGCAAGTATGAATAATGTATCAGTATAGTTTCATTCTTACAAATCTTCCCTTGGGATTACATATGAATATACATTGGAATAATTTCGGATGAAATGCTACAATGGTATATCCATGTGCTTGCGGGTGTATTTCTGTAAACCATAAATTACCATTGATATTTTGAATCGTCGTCGCTGAGAATTATATTTCCAGGGATGGTGTTAAGAAATACCAACAAGCATTTCTGGCGCCGTGATGAGGACATGACCACCACAGATACATCCAGAACGATATTTTATGCAGTAGAACCAAAGGTGCAAGCTTCTTATGTTCGATTTACCTATTATATATTTGAACAAACGTTGCTACACAATGGGTTTCGTGTGTTATCGTTTGCAGAGGTACTTGCTTGGGTGAAGGAAAAAGAACCGAGCGTGAGGGATGCATGGATGATCAAAAAAGTTGATTGGGGACAAAAACAAGACCTTCTCCAAGTCCACTCCTACCTCATCACGTCACTTTTGGTTCATAGAAGACAAGAGACAAAGTTCTACACGTTTTGGATTCGGATTCGGGCCTCCTAACAGCAAGTTGTGACATAGATATAAGTGAAGCATTGCACAACTCTTCTTTGTCACAAGAAATAGCAATCATATCTTCTTGTAACAAAGGAATTTCAGCAGAAGTTTCCACTAATGATTACTCTAAATTAGCATGAGTAGTGGATAATTCTATAGCACCATTAGAGATCTGACCTTGTGTAATTTTAGCAACATCGAATTTACCTGTGACACTATCCTTAGATGATTGATCGGCGCTATCTTCTGACCCTTGTTGAACTTGGCAAGGGGTAATCGGTATGTCTTCTTTGTTTGTGCCGTTTGTTTTCTCCTCATTAACTTGCTTGCTCTCAAGTACCTTGAAAATGTTAGTGTCACAAGCAAAAACTCTTGCAGTAGGCGATGGCGATGGCACTGTTGCAATGGTGGATTTACCTTGTTCTAAACACATCATTTTCTTGCATAAATCTCTATAATAAGATGGAGTAACAAATCTATCACGCATAACTAACTTAAGTTCTTTCCATGTAGTAGGTAAAACACCCTCGACAGCTAACCCAGTCCACCAAATAAAAGCAACATCTTTAAACTCAATAGTAGCTTGTAGAACTCTATGTTGCTCAGGCACAAGATGGGCACTAAATTTTTGCTCTACTGTCATCTCCCAACCAAAGTATTTCTCAGGATCATAATAACCCAAAAAAGATGGTATTTTAAAGTTAACCACAGCATAGAATAAGGATCATCAGGCACATGATTATTGTTACCTTGTTGGTGTTGCTTATTTTCAATACCATCTATACCTTCATTGGATGATTGTCGTGTCTCCAATGCAACAACCCGATCAGTTAGCGTAGACACCCTCTTGTCCAACCTCTCCATGTGTTTACCGAGATCGAGTTTAATGATAGCTTCTTGGACGGCCCTTGTGACTGCCTCTGTCATCTCTTTATGAGCATTTTCTATAACAGTTCGTAGTTGTTCTTGACTGACACAGTCAGCAAAATCCTTAGGAGTCGTCCCCTCGTTGTCACCTACCATTGAAACACCAAAACAGCAACAAACGGTGAAGGTTATCCCTAATAATCTACTACGCTGGTGTAGTGGCGCCTCTCAATAACTCAGCAAAAATGGAGCTCATTACCAAGCTCTTATAAGGTTCTTCCCAGCAAATAAAGGATACCAGGAAGACGTAGACAGCGATTACATGTATCAAGAACCTGTGTTCCTATGTAGAGCTAGGAAGGCCAAAAATATGTGAGTGGTACACAATTCAATAACAGATAGTAATGCTGAATAAATGACCTAAGCACAAGTAGCAGTCGCTGGAAGAGACACGTTCCTAGAACTATTCTATCAAGTGAGAGTGGAAACAAAGGAAATAGGCTCTCTCTCACAAGTCTCTCAGCAAAGGAACACCTCTGAAAGTTGTACTCAGCACACCACAAGAGTAAGCAGTAAACAAGTGCTCTCAATTCCTTTTTTTTCAATATTTTTTTCATTTTTTTTCTTTTTTCTATATTTTATTCATAACCAGGAAAGCACCAAAAACAAGCTCGGAAAGTTAGAGCTCAGTTCACCATAAGATGTGGTCTATGGAATTTTCTCAAGTAGGTGCAAAATTGTGGTACAAACTTCCGAGGGCGAAAACTCAATCTTCTAAAAGGAATTTCACAACGAGAAATTCATCGAACCCGACGAAGTGGGGGAAAAGCGAATGCGAAATTTTCTGTAGATGTATGAAAAGCTAAAATTTGCCCAATTCGGAGTCCGTATGCAAAAGTTATGGCTGTTTTACCGAAGGCTCACGAATTAAGGTTTCGCGGCTCAGTTTCTTGGAATCACGGAGAATTTGCAAATAGGTTTAGCAAGTGGCTAACAAGGGGGCTAGCGGAAGCAGCGCGATTGACACAAGGCGGCTTGCGACCTATCTAATCAGGCTTGCGGTAGCGGGTTATTATTACAAGGCGGCTAGCAATTCGAAACCGAGTAGAACTCGATCTCTTAAGGAAGGCTCTCGCACAATACAACAGATAAAACTAGAACAAAAATGTGCCTCTAAACCAGCGAGCACAAACTCGACTAGGACACAAACTCAACACTATGGACTCTGAAATCAAATTATGCAAAGGCTAAACACGGTCTATGTTAAGGGAAAACTATCGACTAATTTTTTTTGGGCTTTTTGTGGACTCTAAGATGCAAACGAAAATAAAACTAGGGTAAAGATACTAAGCGAACGTGACGGTGAACCTCGAGCTCTGATACCATTTGATGAGGGAGTTAGGTCCCGATCTTCCGATAGGTAAAGATAGACAACGATTTGGGCGGAGACGCAACCCATGTCGATCCGGCTTCTTGCACGAACACGCTCTTGAGCCCCACAATCGCAGCACCACGTCTCCTCTTGTTATCAACCGTGCCAAAACCCGGTTGACCTCACCAAGAAGGCTAATCCCTGCATGCGAATCGAAGAACACAAGCAAGAACAATGTAGAGGCAATCTAAATATATTGCTAATATAGATGAAGCTCAGAGTTGGGGTTCCACAAACCGACTAAACGGCGAAAACTGCAACGGCAGAATAATCTAAGCAAAAATCCAACCCTAACCTAGGCTATGGCTACTGATATACAAATGTTAGAGACTTCCTAGGGTTACAAAAGAAAAAGGGAGGGGTCCTCATGGGCCTATGCCGACAACACAATTACAAGACCGAAGACCCAAATCAGATTCGGATTGGATGAGGTACGTAACTTTTTTCGAAGATTCCGATTGACTCACGACGAATTTTGACATGAAACCAAAGCCATCTGAAAGTAGATTCCATAATCTTTCCAGCAAGTACTCATGGGCCCCGAGAAGCCTTCTAGATCATCGGCAATGTCCGTTTCAAGTTAGTGCTGTTAGGAGGCCCGAATCCGAATCCAAGACGTGTAGAACTTTGTCTCTTGTCTTCTATGAACCAAAAGTGACGTGATGAGGTAGGAGTGGACTTGGAGAAGGTCTTGTTTTTGTCCCCACTCAACTTTTTTGATTATCCATGCATCCCTCACGCTCGGTTTCTTTTCCTTCACCCAAGCAAATACCTCTGCAAACGATAACACACGAAACCCATTGTGTAGCAACGTTTGTTCAAATA
>CM002482.1:4410745-4465167 GCA_000325765.3 Leersia perrieri | reverse complement strand
ACACGAAACCCATTGTGTAGCAACGTTTGTTCAAATATATAATAGGTAAATCGAACATAAGAAGCTTGAATCTTTGGTTCTACTGCATAAAATATCATTGTGGTTGTATCTGTGGTGGTCATGTCCTCATCATTCTCCCCTTCTTGATTGGAAACCGTCCTCGGTTTCATCTTGTCATTGAACCTATTGAACTTATCTTTATTTATCACACTATTTCATGCGGAACATTTCTTGATGGCCATATGGTTGGATTCTGAAATCTTTGTAGTCGAAAAACCACAACACTCCCTTTCTTGCAAACCAACCTGTAACTCATTTATACAACTAGAGGAACTAGATATAGAATTACTTACACACATGCGGTCCTCTAGACAATATATCTTATCATAAGGAGGTTTAGTCAAATTTGAACAAATATATACTCGATGCACATTATATTCTCCTTTACTATCATAATTACCAATAACATAAAAATTCACATTAGAAGGACAAGGCAATTCAAGTCTAGCAAATAATTTTTTCTCTAAACAGTTGAGAGGACAAAGATCATGAAAATCTATATATCCCAAAGTATTTAAAGAGGATAATAATTTAAGCTCTTCATTATCGCTAGCAATGTGAATAACATGTTTAAAATCAGCTCGTAATGGTTCAATAATGTTGTTAACATGTTCATTCAATAGTTGTGACATAGATATCATTGAAGCATTGCACAACTCTTCTTTGTCACAAAAAATAGCAATCAAATCTTCTTGTAACAAAGGAATTTCAGCAGAAGTTTCCACTAATGATTGCTCTAAATTAGCATGAGTAGTGGATAATTCTATAGCATCATTAGAGATCTGACCTTGTGTAATTTTAGCAACATCGAATTTACCTGTGCCACTGTCAACACCTAGGACAAATGTTCCACGACGTTCTTGGAAAAAATCTTCCCGATGGGCAGTACAAATGCCATTCGCGGAAGAATCTCATGCTTCCAGCAGACAAAGGACAAGTCGATACCGAAAGATTGGGAGCGACTATAGGAGTATGTCACCACCTGTCCTCACCATTGGATGGACGACTGGTTGATCTTGTAGTGTTTCTACAATGGACTCTTCCCGTCATCCCGCAACCACCCAGATGCGGCAGCTAGAGGAGCATCCAAGACAGTTGGAGCACCCATGGAGCTGATCGAGAAGATGGTCTCCAATATGGGCTGGAACGATGAACGACTTCAGTTCCGATAGCAAGGAATGCACACCGTCAAGGAGACGGACCTGCTCACTGCCAAGACCAACCTTCTGATGAAGGAATTCAACAATCAGGAGAGAGGGAGACCTCAAGGCACCATCAACGCTGTAGAGTCGCACATGACATGCGAGATCTGTGGCAACACGGGTCGTTCCGGGAATGACTGTCCCGAGACCCATGCCAAGGCGATGTACATGGGTGGAAACAACTTCCGTCCACGAGGAGGTTAGAGGTGGAACCAACCCCGTCCATACTACCAAGGAGGGAAGAACAACAACAACAACAACAACGGACAAGGTAACTCATCTAGTCAAAATTCCTTGAGAGATGCTATCATTGAACAATCTAAGGTTTATGATGGAGTTAGTAAGAAGCTAGTTGCCACTGATAAAAACCTTGAAAACATAAACAATCAAACTAAATCATTTTGTTGCCGCCTTCCAAAACCAACTAAACTTTAACAGGATTCTAGAAACCAAACTTGCACATCTTACTGCATTAGTTCCTATTAAGGACACTGGGAAGATTCCTAGGCTACCAGAACCTTCCGTAAAAACTGCCAAGGCAATGACCGTGTGGGGAGAGACCACATGGGATTCGCCCCACTCTAACCATGCAGACAAAAAGGCGGAAATGCCGTATCTAGTGAAGCTGACGGAGGAGTGTAGAACACTATACTCCACCGTCTCCCAAAGAAGAAGAAGGATCTGGGATGTCCCACTATCACCTGCTCAATTGGGACCAAGCAGATCAACCAAGCCCTGTGTGACCTTGGAGCCAGCGTCGCGTCATGCCCAAGGGAGTCTTCAACAAGCTCAACTTTACGGTGTCGTCGCCAACACCGATGTGTCTCTAGCTGGCAGAATCATCCGTCTGCTACCCAGCGGGCATAGTTGAAGATGTGCCAGTGAAGATATGAGATTTCTTCATCACGGTGGACTTTGTGGTGCTGGACATGGAGGCGGACAAGGCACACCACTTATTCTAGGGCGTCCGTTTCTCAGCACCGTCGAGGCCACGATTGATGTGGGGGCCGGAAGCATTCGGTTCCACATCAACAGGAAGGAGGAGGATTTTGAGTTCAGCCCGAAGGCCACAGAAAAGTGCTTGATAATCAAGATCAAATACGGGCCAAATGAAGAGAAACATCCAAGAGGTGTCGAGCTGCAGCCGAGGGAACCTGACAGCCTCATTGCCTTCAAGAGAAACTTCCTTGAGAGGGATGCTAAGTGTCAGAAGCGAGAATGGAAGGAAGCATCAAATCATGTTTGAATTATCCACCAAAAATTATGGAAATTCCAAAAAAAAATATTTTTCCTTAATTTTTGCGGACAAAGAGACTTTGAAAAAATTCTGAGCAAAAATCCTGGCCATTGCACAGCCTGGGCCCACATTTCTGGCCGTTGGAACCCAATGGTCAAAACTAGGGCCAGATGGGCCCACCAGGGGTGGTTTGGCCGAACTGGCCTAGCAACATATACATGCCAATTTTGGCTAGGCAACGGCTAGTGGGTCCCAAACCCTGAATCTAGCCGTTGTGCCTTTCCCTATAAATTGCCACTCTGCTGGGAAGGAGTCCAGACCATTTCAACTCAATTTCACTCCCTCTCAAGCTCCCACCTTGCTCCAAAACTTTAATTATAGAGTTGCAAATATTTCTCATTAGTTGTTGTCCACCACATTGCATTCTTGTTGCGTATACAAGTTGCTCATACTCGGTGGGTAGAATTGCTATCCTTACCCCCGCCCGAGGATGTAACTAAGCTTAGGCATAGCTTCATTTCTGTTCACGGTCGTTATGGCAACATTTTGACTGTCAATATAACAAGAATAAAGGATGGATGGGTATGCTTGCAATGCATATTTATTTTAGAATAATCTAATTCCACTTGTACTTGGAGAATATTTGCTTGTAGGGAAATTACATAAAAATGGAGATAATCATGAGGAAACCTCACTCTCAAGCAAGCTTGTGGATGAGAGGGATAGCTGACAGTGAAGATAATTGTCTTCGCACCAATAACCGTCATAAGGGCCCACCAGTCAGTGCACCAGAGAAGGGTGAAGTCGGTGGGATACTGGTCTGGTTCGACTGAACCAGCTCTGCCGCCTCTCCCACCGACCTTCACGTGGCGACTCCTGGTTGGCTCCTGATGGCGGTTACGAGGGGTAATGAAGTCATTTCCTATGGGAAGCTGCCGTCATTGAATGCCTATAAAAGGACTACCTCACTTACTCTCCAACACACACCAAAGCAAGGATTCACTCTATCTATACCTGTAGTATTTGTCTAGTGGAGTAGAAATAGAATAGTTCTAAGTTCAAGCAAGCTTCGGAGGAATTTGGGTAAAATTCTTACTTTACTTTCTAGTTCTTTTGTAAGACTTTCGGTATTTCAGTTTAATCATTCTTCTTATCATACACTTATGGTGCTCTAGCCTAGTTTAGATTATGAAGACCATGCTTAGTCTATACATTCTTAGTATACTTTATTTAGTTACATTATCTGGGATTTGCATTGGTGTGGGTATAATGTCTAATAACTGGGTTAGTAATCTGCTTAGGCTAGGACAAGGGATATCAATCTTGGACTTAGATGTTCTACTTCAATTCCAAGGTTGTAGAGTAGAGAGTGATAGCATAGACATGGGGTCTAGGCTGGATCTTACCATTATTTGGGCGTATATACTCTGGGTGTGTTTGCGGGCCGGTACTAGTGACAGCTCAGTACGGGTGTCTCCCCCGCAGTATATATTCCTACATATCAATTCCTGGGGATGGATACATCTCCATATCTATACCGGTTGGATGGTTATGACAGGCTGTCGTAAGTAACTCGGCAGTCTGGGGTAACTTTGCAAAGCACCGGGAGGGCATAACTAGGTTCAGGCTTACTTATAGATGCATTGTAAGGAGTGTACACTACTCATGTTGTATGATAAGAAGTATAGAAATAGAACATTCTAGAATTGCTCCCACTTGATTAACATAGGATTAATATAGAGCTAGTTTAGTCCTTTACTTGTGTCACTCTACCAAAGATTATGTCTTACCCCTGTTTAAAACTACGACTTATGCAAATATATGTAAACTATTAGAAAGGTTATGTTATACAAATCTTCCCTTGGGATTAAATAAATACGATACCTGGTATACTTCTGGGTGAAATGCTACAATGGTACATCCTTACGCTTGCGGATTCATTTCTATAAAAACCATAGATTGCCCATTGACATTTCGAGTCGCCGTCGTTGGAACTTTGTTTCCAAGGAGAACGATAAGAAGTACCAACAATTTCATTGTAAAGGGGTTATGCTACATGATAAATACTAATTATGATATACTAAGTTGTATACTAGAAGTATAGGATGGAACATAACTAACCTATATACACTTTGTCTAATTTAGGAAATATAGAAGTTAGCTAGAGCTAAGCTGTGTGTCAATCTTACCCTTATAAATGTATTTGCCCCTGCATAGACCGTAACGCATGTAAGTACGTATAATTTATCGGAATAGTTTCATTTTTACAAATCCTCTCTTAGGATTAAATACGATACCTTGGAATACTTCCGGGTGAAATGTTACAATGGGATATCCAAACGCATGGATATACCATTGTAGCATTTCACCCGAAAGTATTCCAAGGTATCGTATTTAATCCCAAGGGAAGAATTTGAAAGAATTAAACTATATCAATAAATTATATGTACTTGCATGCGTTATAGTCTATACAGGGATAAACATATTTAATAGGGTAGGTTGACACACGCTTAGCTCTAGATAACTACTATATTTCTTAAATTCTACTAAGTGTATAGGTTTGTTATGTTCCATCCTATACTTCTAATATACATGATTGAGTATATCCTAACTAGTATTCATTGTATAGCCTAACCCCTCTACAATGCAATGTAGCTAAGCCTAAGCTTAGCTAAATCCTCCCGATGCATCGCAACACTATCCCAGGTTGCTGAGTTTCTTACGACAACCTTTCGTAACCATCCAACTGAAGCGGGATACAGAGGTGTATCCAACCCTAGAAAATTCTATGTAGGAATATGTAATGGTAAATTGTAACCAAAGCCCCACGCTCAAGTTACAACTTTTCAACCGAAGTAGAGTAACTAAGTCCCAAACAAATGTCCCTTGGCTTAGCCTAAGCAAACTATGAACCCAGTAGTTAGACAATATACCAGCATCAGTGCAAATCCAATAAGATGTAGCTATACAACTTATACTAATTAAGTATAGAGAAATCATGTAATTCATATTCTATGATTGAATATAACACTAGCTTGTATAAAGAAGAATATTATATTGAATATCAGAATGTCTTATGAGAAGAAAGGAAAAGCTACAAGAACTATATCGAACTCCCGAAGCCTCCGCTGGACGAAAAGTATTCTAACTCTATTCCAACAGTACTATACTAATACCAACTTATAGAGTAGCTAAAAACTTTGCTTGAGTGTATGTTGGAGAAGTAAGTGAAGCCTTGCTTATATAGAGCATGATGGCGACAACTCTCAATGGGAAATGACCATCATGCCCTCTAGAATAGACTTTAGGAGACAATCCCCAGCCTACACGTGGAAGGTCGGTGGTAGAGGCGGCAAGAGTGATTCGGCCGAACCAGCCTGACCTCCCACCGACTTCTCCTTTGGCTGGGTCTCTGACGGGTGGGTCCCATTGACGGTTTGAGGTGCTATGGTGGTTACTTCATCCGTCATCCTAACAGGTGCGCCCTCTTATCCTCAAGTAGACTTGGGAATGAGGTTTCCTCCATATTATCTTCTCCATTTATATTATTTTCCCTACAAGCAAATATTTGCAAGTACACGTGAAAATAGTTTATTCTAAAATAAATATACATTGCAAGCATAGTTAATTCTCCTTTACTTTAGTAATATTGACGGCTGAAATTGGTCAAAAACGACCCTCAACAAAACCCCCCAAGCTTGAACCTTTGCTCATCCAGAGTAAAGGACGAAAGGAAAAACAAGAAATGGTTGTTGATCAGGAGTTGCTACAATATCATAAATGTCAGATCTATAGGTGCATGGTGAAACATTCTCTCTTAAGCCTAAACAAGTTAGCACAAGCCGTACCTTTTCCTCAGTTGGTCATTGGGTAGTGTGACCCTTCTCGTTGTCTTGGGCTGTTGAGAGATAGAACAATTCATAGAGCACCATTCGCCTACTCCTTGTCCAACTTTTTATTTCGGAGTTTTTAAATGATTTTTGAAAATAAAAAACAAGTTCCTCAAGTGATTCACTCGGCACTAAAGTGTTTAAGTGTCTAGTTCCTCACCAAGAGAATGCCTCTTTGATTCCTATACTAAAGGTTTATATGTGTAGCTTGGAATGGATCAAAGTGGGCATACTTGCATTAACATTTGTTACTAAGTCAAAAACTATGACTAAAGCAGATAACTATCCATACTCAAGATTAAGATCTTGCAAGTGTGTGGAAGTGGAATTTATTTTGCTCCTTTTTGGGATATGTCTCTCCTCTTATTGAGAGCTTTTTTGTGAAGGAGTATTTTTGGCCAACATTGTTTTATTGGAAGATATTTTTGGAAGAGTTTATCACTCTTGATTTTTGGCAATGGACCTCTCTCCTCTATTTTGGATTTTTGTGAAGCTTTGTTTGGTGGAATGGAAATGGTGGATGGAATGGATGCTACTTCCAGTGTTGAAGTCTAGCATGTGCAAAAGTGGGTGTTTGATCTCAATCATATAACATCGAAAGCATCTACACAAGTCACAGAGTTTGACAAAGTTCAATGGAAGTATAAGCAACCAAAATGTATAAGGTTTTTTTTCTATGTTATATCATTTTTGGCTCTGGTTATTTCGGTTCTAGACGAACTGGAGGAACGGCAGCACCTCTCCCCAGCTGAATTCAAGCTGCGCCTCCTCGTTAAAGAGTCACACACCTCTGCCCTCCGACAACGTGCCATCCAATGGGAACAGTGAAGTAAAATCACACGATGTGTGCTTGGGGACAAGAACTCGGCCTACCATCACATGTGTGCGTCTGTGAGGATGCCTAAAAATCAGATCAAGACTTTGGAGGTCGATGGGGTCCAGGAGCATGCTCACTCGGGCAAGGAAATAATTCTTCTCAACTACTACAAGGATCTACTAGGAACAACTACCCCAATTGATATCAGGTTTGACCTCCACTCTGTCCTTGCCTCTACCTCCCTACTACCGTCCCAACAACTTGATCTCGCTGCCCCCTTTACCTTGGAAGAGGCAAAGAATGCACTTTTTGCAATGCGCGATAGTTCAAGCCCTGGACAGGATGGCTTCGGCCCCGCTTTCTACAAGAAATTTTGGCACCTCCTTAAATCAGCCATCATCTTGTTCCTGCACAATTTCCATGCCTCTAAAGCGAACCTTCATCGTATTAACAAGTCTTATATTGTTCTCCTGCCAAAAAAAGATGGAGCTACTGGACCGGGGGACTTTGGTCATGTCTCTTTGCAAAATTGCTTCATGAAGATATGCACCAAATGTCTCATCACCCGCCTCCAATCCGTTATTCCTTCTCTCATCCACCAGGATCAGGATCAGACCAGTTTCATCAAATGCCGCTCCATCACTGAGAACTTTGTTTATGCCACTAAACTTATTCAGACCTGTCATAAACGCATGGCACCCAACCCTAGTGCTCAAGCTTGACTTCCACAAGGCCTTTGATTCCATCAACTGGGACGTGCTTGATCGGATTCTAGAGGCGAAAGGGTTCCCAGCCCACTGGCGACAGTGGATTTCGCACATTGCCCTAACTATCCAAACAGACTGTTGGTATTTCTTATCGTCATCCCTGGAAACATAATTCCCAACGATGGTGACTCGAAATGTCAATGGGTAATCTATGGTTTTACAGAAATGAATCCGCATGCGCACGGATATACCATTATAGCATTTCACGCGAAAGTATTCAAAGGTATCGTATTTATTTAATCCCAAGGAAGATTTATAAGAGTTAACCATTCTAATAGTTTACATACACTTGCATACGTTATAGTTCTAAACAGGGGTAAGATATAATCTTGGGTAGAGTGACACAAGCAAAAGACTAAGCTAACTCTATATTAATCCTAAATTAGTCTAAGCAAGAGTAGAACTAGAAATGTTCTATTTCTGTACTTCTATTATACAACATCCTAGCATATACTAACTAGCATACAACAGTGTAGTGTACAGTTCCATATACTAAGTTACAATGCAGCATAGCGAAGCCGTAACCTAACTATGCCCTCCCAGTGCTTTGCAAAGTTACCTCGGACTGCCGAGTTCCAAACGACAGCCTATCATAACCATCCAACTGAAGATAGCTGCGGAGGTGTATCTATCCCTAGGAATTAACATGTAGGAATATAAACTGCCGTGCGGACACACATACTGAGCTGTCACCATCAGCGGCCCACAAATCACCCAGAGTATATACGCCCAAATATTGGCAAGATCCAGCCTAGACACCATGACTATGCCATTACTCCCTACTCTACAACCTTCGAATTGAAGTAGAGTATCTATGTTTCAGATTAATATCACTTGGCCTAGCCTAAGCAGATTACTAAAACAGTTATTAGACATTATACCCACACTAATGCAAATCCCAGATAATGTAACTACACTAAGTATACTAACCATGTATAAGCTAAGAATGGTATTCATAATCTACGATTGGACTAGAACTCCACAAGTGTATAAAGGAGAATGATTATATTGAAATACTGAAAGTCTTACAAAAGAACTAGAAAGCAAAATAAGAACTTTACCCAAATTTCTCCGAAGCTTTCCTTGAACTAGAACTATTCTAATTCTAATTTCACTAGACTAATACTACAAGTAGAGAATGCTTGAATCAGCTTAATGGCGGCAGCTTCTGATGGGAAATGGCATTAATGCCCCTCACAACCACCATCAGGAGCCAATGAGGAGATAACACGTCAAAGGTCGGTGGGTTCGACACCGACTCTAGTTCGGCCGAACCACCCTGGCCTCCCACCGACTTCAGCTTTGGCCAGCTCTTTGACAGGTGGGTCCATTTGTCAGTTTCACATGTGAAGACGGTTACTTAGGTCAGTAACACTGTCAGTGGGCCCTGTCATTCCTTGGGAGCGAGGTTTTCTCCATTTCTTCTCCATTTTCATATAATATTCCCTACAAGCAAATATTTGCAAGTACAAGTGGAAATAGATTATTCTGAAATAAATATTCATTCAAAGCATACCCAACTCTCCTTTATTTTAGTTAAATTGACGGTTAAAATATTGCAATAACGACCATCAACACAGCCGTTCTTCTAAACGGAACCCCGGGGAAATTGATACTGTGTAAGAAAGACATGCGGCAGGGCGACCCGCTTTCTCCCTACCTCATCATCCTGGTAGGTGATGTTATCCTACGTCTAATCCTTCAAGCATCGTCGTGGCGGGAGATCTGTCGCCCCCTCAACCCTGATTTGCCTTGCCCAGTCCTGCAGTACGCCGATGACACCATTCTTCTGATACTAGCCTTCATCAAATCTTACTAGATTTCTCTGACGCAACTAGACTCCACATCAACTTTCACAAAAGCATCATTGTCGCAATGCATGTTTTGCTTCCTGATGCACAATGCATGGCGAAGATCCTAGGCTGCCCCCTAGCCTCTTTCCCGCAGCCATATCTCGGGCTACCACTTTCCCACAAAAACTAGGTGTTGCGGACTTCTACCCGATAATCTTACGCATAGACAAAAGATTGGCAGGGTGGAGGGGGAAATTTCTCACCGTAGCAGGACGGCTTGCTCTTGTGAACTCGGTACTGACCGCTCTGCCTTCGAATGCCATGGGTGCTTTTCGCTTACTGACAGCGGTGGTTGAAGCCATTGACAAGCGCCGTCATGCATTTCTTTGGACAGGAGATGACAGATGTTCGGGAGGGAACTGCAAGGTTGCTTGGGAGGTGGTTTGCTTGTCCAAGGAGAATGGCGGTTTAGGGGTAAAAAAACATCTGTTTGCAAAATGATGCCTTGCTCCAAAAATTCTTAATCAAGCTGCACGATCAAAGCAACGCACCGTGGGCGTCTTGGCTCAAGGAACGATATGGATGGTCCCTTGGCCGAGATTTGGGCGACGCGCCCGCTACTGCTTCAGCGATTTGGCGTGATATTGTCGCTGGTCTGGATTCTTTTTGTGCTAATTCCATCGTGCAAGTTGGATGTGGATCCTTGACTGCTTTCTGGCATGACCGATGGTTGCTCCCCACATCTCTTGCTACGGCGGTTCCCAGCCTTGTACACACACTATGCGACCTCACCTTTTGGTCGCAATCGGCCTCGCCTCCCCCACGCTGCAGCTCTCTCTTTGACCTAGACTCTCCAACGCAGCGACTCAAGAACTACAATGTCTGCAGGCTGCCTTGGT
Source organism: Leersia perrieri (assembly GCA_000325765.3). NCBI lineage: Eukaryota > Viridiplantae > Streptophyta > Magnoliopsida > Poales > Poaceae > Leersia > Leersia perrieri. The sequence continues at coordinate 4,454,502 of CM002482.1, read as the reverse complement.
CGGTTTTGAAATCTGGCCAAATGTCGCAGATTGCCGGCATGGTTTATACACCATGGCAGTCACGACAAGGACCATATACTCGGCGGTGTTCGCAGACAAGGAAGATGCACCTTGTTCAACTTTAGTCCGGGGCAATGTCGCCCCACAAAAATGCAGAATTTTTCTTTTGACCACTTTCCATCACCGACTATACACTAACGAGAGGCGGCACCATCGAGGGATCGCCCCGACCACAACATGTCCTAGCTGCCAGCATGTCGAGGACTTGGACCACCTTTTCCTTCGTTGCCGCAAGGCTCAAGCCGCCTAGACCGCCCTTGGGATTGACGCACGGGCCCTAGAAGACCTCTCCTTTGACAGCATGTGGTGTTCACCCCCACCACTTGCTGCAAACGAGCTGGACGAAGTCACACGTTCACTCCTGCTCTGGTTCCTCTGGAACATCTGGAAAGGCCGCAACTACAAGGTTTTCGATGGAATTGACGAGCCTGCCTGACAAACGGTTAGAAGGTATGCGGATGACCTTCCACTTTGGGCACACCAATCTTCCAAGCCAGTAATCCGACAGGCCATCACGGAGCGTGGCCAGGAGCTCCTTAACATAGGCACTAGTTAGAGTTAGCTCTACCTTTTACTTTACTCCTTTCTCCTCCCCCTTGAAATTTTCCATCATATGTAATGTGTTTTACTCATGCTATGAACTTTCTTCAATATTCAACTCAAAATACCAAATGATTTTTTTTCAAAATAATAAAATAAAAAGTTCCTCATTTGATATGAATACCCACCAGAGCCAAAAATTTGAAAGAAACTACAGCAGGCTCAGAGGCCAGCCTAAACTTTATTTCACCATATCATATGTCACAACAGTCTGACTCACATCAGGTCACAACTAGTCCCATTTAGTTACAGGTTTTCAGGCAAAATCTGGCTACCTTATTTTAAACCAAGAGAAAGCATATTACTATGAATCCATATATATGAGACATACAAACAGAACAATTGTTCATCATTTCAACAAGGAGAATCAGGTTGTCTTACCTAGCATGGGGAAATCTAAACTATATTTTTGTTATCTTTTATTTTGCAAATTTTTATGTTATTTTACATTTTTGAATCACTAGTAGAAAAGGGTCCATCTATGACGTTTTCCTTGTGACGATGCATATTTTTGTCATTGAATAAGTAATATATATGATGAAATTTTTTGATTCGTCATAGATCATCTCTGACGGCGGTTCGTACCAACACCTATGACAAAAGTTTAAAACAGCGTCATAGAATATGAGAAAATTCGTCACGGATGATGCAGGCTACTGTTGGTTTGCCATGTGGACTGAGATGAAGAACACATGCATGGTTCGGTTTTCTCTTTTTAATCAGGAATTACAATTTGTAATTGGTATTTCTCACTCATGCTAACTCCAAATTTGATGATTCTTTTTTCTCATTTTTTTCTAAAATCATGATCTTTCATTTGATTGCATTATTTTATGTTAATTACTATTCGTTACATCTTTATCATATAGCTTGTTTCTTTCACCTATGTAGAGAATAGAAATAGATAAGTTATTACATAATAATTACTAATTTCAGTTCATTTTCTCTATTATTATGTCAAACATAAATTTGAAGTACATACAAGTTTAAACATATGATATTTATCATATTTCTTATTTTTCATTTTTATTTTATTGTACCATTATGAAGTAACACACAAGAAAAATTATCTTATATATATCAATATATTTTTCATATGTAATGGACTACATATAGGTTGTCCTGTAAAAGTTTCAAGAATTTTGAATCTAATATACTATTTTCTATATATTAATTGAATTTCTACACAGTTATTGAAATTAATTCAAAATTGAACTACCTGTGCATCGATTAAGATGCCAAAAATTCTAGAAAAATTATATTTAGTCTCACAAGCTCTATTGTAGCCCATGTTCCAAATAAAGATGAAAAATAAATTATATTCTAGGGACAATTCAATTTTCTATCTCCAAATTAATACAAAATAATTACAATAATATATAATTTTGGTCAAAAAAATTTCAAAAATCGACAGGACAACATATTTTTGGACCATAATCTTAACATAAAAAATTAAAATGATTTTAATAAAGTGGGACCATACATTGTTCACAAATGGTCACATCACTCATAGAGTTTCTTGTAACTCAACATAAATATTTTTATTTGTAAATAATGTATATTTCCATTTTATGAAATTCATATAAATTTTGTAACCCATTGACGTATTATAAAGTCCTTGGTCAATTATAACACATGCTCAGCCTTGCTATTATATGCACTTTCATCATATTGTGACAATATGCTATATAGATGGGCAATCACTTTGGGTAAAATTGATTGAATGTGGCATGTGGATGCACGACTACCACTTGGCCAATGTATATGAAACCTAGAAGTAGGGATAATCACTAAGCAACTACTAATAAGATCAAGGTAGAAGGACAGCATGGTGGGCAGGCGGGTAGCATGTGGGCAAGTATGCAGTTTCCATCCTGACCAGTTAAGGGCCAAGCCATGATGCTAAACATGAAACATCCTGAGTATCACCGTGTATTTCTCGAATGGGTGTAGGCATAATAAAGTAAGTGGCCGAGCAGGGGCGATATCAGATCATGCTGGTTGAATACATGCGGGTGTTACTGTGGAGGTGCCCATAGCTTGGGGAATGGAACACCAGCACTCCTCTATTTGCTGGGAACAACACGCCCAGAGTGTATGAGGGAGAAAGTTCATGCAGCAGTATCGTTGCTGTGAGAATACTTAAATGTCATGCTGTGATATGTTCCATGTGTTGGAACTTAAGCTCATGTGTTGGGCAACGTCATAGACCACGGGTAAAGGGTACATCCAATACAGCGTGAATAAACCAATCTATTTGAATAGCCGTGTTCACGGATATTGAGCATCCGGACAGGTATTGCTCTTGGCTAGCAAACTTGACCAAATTGAAGGGAATGGGATGTTGCATGTAATCTTGCCTTTGGCGACTTCCTGGGAAATGTATAGGGGCTGCCGAATGGAATTCATGATGTATCGATGTGGGTAGCCAATCCCAGGGTATGGGATATGGTCGACAAAGCCACACTAGAATAAAAACATGGAATTAAACTTGATACAAATCATTGCTAGGTCATAGGCTTTGAAATGATATTTGAGTAAAATTTTGAACAATTGAAATGATATTCTCCTTGCATAATGCATCTTGGTGGTGGCAATAACTTGTTGAGTTCTTTTTGTACTCATAGTTGCTCTATCTATGTTTTTAGCAGAATAATTGAAGAGAATCCCTTGTTAGTACGCTTGTGTACTCGACAGAAGACTGGAGGCAGAGCTCGGGAGGCCGCAGCGCCCTATAGCCACGGCATCCTCTTGTGTAGAGAAGTGGATCCATGCAGCGGCTCTTGGAGACGGTGTGAGCGACAATGACAGGAGCTTGAGCTCTGGTGGCAGTTACAAGGCTGGCGGCGGCACACTATGGCTACGACATCCCCTTTCATGGTGTGGCAGATCCATGTAACCTCTCTCGGCGACAATGCAAAGGGACGGCGGGAGCTCAAGTGGTGGAGGAGACGCGGCGGCGGCCCTCTTGGAGCAGTGGTGCATGTAAGATTGGAGAGTGGGCGCATGCTCTGATGGCGTTGACACGCCGGCCACGCATGACTTGCTCGTCTGACCGATTTTGTGCAAAAGGCTTAGTCTAAGATGTGAGGGGAATATTCCTCTTCTAGGACCAAGCCAAACCACCCATCCCACACTCAAAAACAGGTCCTCTCCATCTGAAAGCCACTCCAAACCATGAACCAAACACATCGAGTGTGTTTTTGTAGAGTATATGAATATTAGAGTGAAATAGTAATCGCCTTTTGTTTTGTTCTATAACCTAGTAGTAATTTATTAGAAACCTTTCACTGACGCTGGACCTACTGGAGCAGAATAGCAAGCAACGAAGATTACTTCCTCATTCACGGTACCTAGGATTTTCTCCAAGGTATCAGATTGGGTTCTTATTTTCCTGTAAAAATGTAAGGAGAGAATAGTATTCCTTAGGAAATCAAATCCTTCAAAGCAAATGAGTCTAATGTAGCCAATCCAAAAGGAATGCTCAATCCTCTATTTTTCCATCATGTATCCTCCATTCCAAAGTGAGTCCTAAATATAGTCTGACTAGGGGGCTTGTTGCTCTTGGAGGTGTAGAATTAGAACCAGCCATTGACGCCCTTTAGGACCTTTGTAACCAATAATGGGGAGGTTGCTTGAGCCGTACTCTTATCGTGATCACTCACTTTGGAATTTGGCTTGCCTTTCTCCATTCAATGGCCGACATCCACACTAAGTCCTTTCCGGGCTCACCCTTGTTCTCCTTTGAGGATTTAGCTAGCGGATTGGTGTTAAGATGATCTAGGGAAGATTGGGGTGAGTCGGAGATACAGAGTGCCACTCCGGTGCGGATTTTAGGGGCCACTATCTCTTCTCCATTGGAGTTCCTATTGATGCTTGGCTCATTGGCTTCATCAATTTCTGAGTGTTTTCTTGGCTTTTTCCTCGACGGCAATCGAGGCATAAAGAACTACCGGGTGCACCTCTTTGTTAAGGAGTCAGGAAAAGATTACTCATCAAACTCAAGTGAATTAAAAAAGAAGAAAACATATTGGCATTTCAATGGTAGCTTACCAATGAAGGAGTATTCTTAAGGGAGGAGAGTCGAGCAGCCTGACATATCTTGTTCCCTTACACAGGGCGTAAAGAAAGTTTTCAAGCTCTTGGTGATTACATCCTCTATTTGGGCCTCCGATGACTTCCTGATCGGGTGGGATGTGGCACTATGCTCAAACCCATAGTGGTTGCGATCTTTCAGCGGCTGCACAAGCCTAGAGCAGAAATAGGCAGCATTGGCAGTAGGGCGCAACCAATCCTTCTTCAGTTGGACAATCATCTTCAATAGATCCTTGATGTGCTCCAAGGACTCATTGGGAGGTGGCCCAGACCACAAGTCCCGTCATAGTCTGGGGCGCACAAGTGTGATATTCTAAGCTCCGACCAGCAACTGAAGCCCTGTGGTCCCAACAATTGTACGCTTGGCCATCAATAGTTGCGTTTTGAGACAGTACAGGTAACGAAAAAGGTAGAAATGCTTGTGAATCCCCGATAAACATTCACAGAGAGTGACAAAAAGGGAGATATGACAAATAGGGTTAGGATTGAGGTTGACAAGCTCAATGTCATAATAATATAGGAGGCCACAAAGGAAAGGGGAGGCCAGCAGCGAGAATCCATGAGTAAAAAAGGATTTGAAGATGACAATCTCATTTGTGTCCATAGAAGGAAAAGTCTCACCGGCAGGGACGCCACCTGATGACGGTCCTCCACAGGATTTTGTCGAAACTCACCTATTACTCAAGCAACTACTCCAACCTTCTAGTTGGCCCAGTCTATGCATGTATCCGTTGTGTAACTAGAACCTATACATCCCAATATCATGGCATTGACGGAGTTGGTAAGTGATGGCTGGAGGAGGTTGTGGGAGGAGGTTGTGGGCGCTCAGACCATACATTTCTCTATGGTAGAACTGATAAGAATGTGAAGAGGCAAGAAGCATGAGAAGACAAAGGAAGGAGTAGCAGACGAAAACATTAGGGGGTTTGTCCCCGCCTTATGGCAACAATTCTATACCCCATCATAGTGGGTTTGGGGGCTATGGGCCTTTGCCTTATTTTCAATTTAGGCCGTGCTTTTCTTGAATATCCTTTGTAGCTACTTGATGGCTACAGTCAGACACAAAACCACTTGGGGGCTATTGTGGATATTATGGGACCTGGGTATTTCCTACTTATGTATCATGATACAGATATCGGATGAGCCATTGTCCTAGGTTGTGTTCATTAATTTGTAATGGACTTATTGGTCTAGAAACGAGGCTTACTGCTGGAACCTGCGAGGGTTTAGTGCCCAATCTTTCGATGAGAGTATAACTTGGTTGATGGGATGATGTTCACACCTCAACTACAGCTATCCAAGGACACTACGCCTATCAATTGATAGAACACCTCCAATGGTCGCCGCGATCTTGCGATACGGGATGTCGGCCAATAGGGCACTCGTCCTACAAGCAATCAAGGAACTAACAAGAACAAATAAACAGGCATTTAATTGCATGATGAATATGAAGTGTTCAAAGATGAATCTATCAAATATAGTGGGGTTCCGAAAAGAAGTAGACGGGCGGTTGATCCAAAATGCACGTGTATAAGAAAGTAGCGAAAGCTAAACTTACATAAACAGAAACCGCCTGTTCTTGGTGGCATCTAAGGGTATAAGAAGAGGGGGATAACGAACACAAAGTATTGGGGTCGTGCACTAACCCTAGGATGCATCCCTAATGGACTCAACTTGATACATGGCACATTAGGCCCAAATAAACTGATGCAGCACCGACACTAGAAAAAGTTATATGTAGTAAAACCGATGATTGTGGCCATTCCAAAACAGATATGGCCATGACTCCTAATGCATATGAAGATAGACTTCATAAGATTTTAATCAAGTACTTGCACGCCCAAAACGGAGGCCATATGAAGTTGTGGAGGTTGTTACAAGTTGGTGTTGTCCCTGTAGTCCGAATTCAACCCGCACGAACTCTCTCCCCTTCATGTCCTCTCCATCGTTCCATGGTATAAATACGATGAACATTACCATAAGAATGAACTCACCTAATAGTTGAGTTGACAAGTACGAGCACGGGTTATAGGACCTTGAAGTTGTACTTGCATCGGCATGGAAGTATTGAAGGCATTGATTTCATCATCAACCTCCCATGCTTGCATTGAGTTGTCCGCAACTTAAGCTCATCTTCTTCTCCCAAATATGGTCTGAAATATGCAATGCTAAATGTGAGACTAACCCCAAAGTTGCAAACAGATCAAGCTTATATGTGTTGGCATTAACCTTGTCTACCACTTTAAAAGGTCCATCAGCTCGAGGCATCAATTTTGATTTTTGGAGGCCCAACCCATGTCATGTTTGTGTCCAACTCAAAATCCATGGGCAACCTTCACTAGATTGGACGCCTAGAACACACTTGGACTCCATTTTCGATGTTCTACATATAAGAATACCATTCCAATGGATCAGGTTCTAGGCCTAAACTCATTCTACATCAACTGGAAATTTTGAAATAAGAAAGCATCCATAATCTGTCAGGGCGTTGCGTCACCGTATTTTGGCTCGTCGGGCCTTGTATCATGTGAGAGTCCATTAGGGTTTCCTTCCTCGAATTTACCCTCTATATACAGTAGCCATCATCGAGTTCAGGTTGGGTTTTGTTTAGATTATTCCTGTCTTGAATAGTGTCGCCTTTTATCGGTTTGTGAAACCCCTTCTTCGAGAGTTAATCCGCAATTGTGTTGCAATTCTTTGAGTTCTTGCATGTGTTCTTATATTCGCTTGAAGGAATTACGGCCTGTTTGGTTGCTGCCCTGAGTAGCATGCCAGAGATTTTTGCATGCCTGAGAAGTAGCATCTTAGTTGGTGAACTTTGCCTGGTCAGGCAGCCTGCAACTTCACTTGTTTGGTTGGCATGGCTTGCCTGAGAAATGAAAACGTGGTTGGGCTTCACATGATTACTCCTAAGCAAGTATTTATGGGATTAACAAAGATTACAGAGCCTTTCCAACCAAGATCAATCGGATTATAGAGCTTTCCTTAGCCAAACTATTCACATGCATAAGCTTTCTATACCCATATTAGTCATGCACATAAAGAAGGGAAAAAGAACGAAGTATGGAAAGAACAAGATCCAAAATCGAGCAGCCAGGAAATAAAAATCAAACGTCAATGATTCCAAATGCATGCAAATCGCTTCATCAATGGAACAAATGGTGGCATAACTTCTATCTTCCCAACATCTTCACATGAAGGAAGATCCAAAAAAAATAGAAGGCGCAGGCCGCGAGGGGATTTCTTGGCGACGGCATAGAGGATTTTTCGCACGACGGCGGGCGTGGAGGGGTTTCCGCATGGCGCAGGTGGCTGTGGAGGGGGATTCTCGCGGCGATAGTGGCCCAGAGGCTTCGTGCGGCGACGGCGGAGCCAATTTCCTGTGGCAGCGCCGCAGCAAAGTTGGGGATTTCTCGCGAGGTAGCAGTGCGGTTTGTTTTTCGCAACAGAGATGTGGCTTTACGCGAGATGGCGTCGCTAATCGTTGCGCCTGAGGCTCGGGCGACCGAAATTGGTCGCCTACCTCAGGCTAATGAACAAGCCCACCATATCAGGCCAGCGGAAGAAAAAGGGGCTAAGCGTAGCAACCAAACAGGATGAAGTTTTCCTTGGGCTAGTCTCAGGCCAGGCAAGTTTTTCTTAGGGCAGTAACCAAACGGGCCCTTAGTCCTCCCGGCGAGGTCAACCAGGCAACGCATGGTTGATAACCAGAGGAGACGTGATGTCACGATTGCAGGGTTCATGTCTTGTTGATCAAAAGGCAGATCATGTGTGTCAAGTTTCAGAAAATCGTAGCCTATCTTTACCTAACGGAAGATCGGGCAATACCGTTGACATCAGTTGGTATCAAAGCTCAAGGTTGATATCGTTAAGTTTGTCTTACCCTAGTTTTGTTGTTTTCGTTTGTATCCTAGAGTCTAAAAAAAGCAAAAAAAAAAGTCGTAGATCTTTTCATCCACTATCCTAACACTCTAATTAGCCATTGCATAATTCTGTTGCAGACTCTATAGTGTTAAGTTTGTGTCCAAGTTGAGTTCTTGGTTTATGCTTTAGATTCATGTTTTTGTTCTAGATCTATCTGTCATGGGTCGCGAGAGGCTTCCTTGTGAGATCGAGTTTTATTTAGCTTCAAGTTGCTAGCCACCTTGTGTTAATAACCCTCTTTCGCAATACTGGTTAGATAGGTCCCAAACCACCTTGTGTCAATTGCACTGCTACTGCTAGCCACCTTGTTAGCCTACTAAACCTATTTGTAGTATGTCTAGGATTCTAAGAAACTGAGCCGCAAAACCCTAATTCACGCCACCTTTAGTAAAACAACCATAATTTTCACATACAAATTCCGAATTGGACGTTCTTATACTTTTCATACATCTATAGAAAATTTCGCAACTAGTTCACCCCCATTGTGAATTTCATCTATATTAGCAATATATTCAGATTGCATCTACCTTATTCATGCTTGTATTCTTCAATTCACATGTAGAGATTAGCCTTCTCGGCAAGGTCAACTGGGCAACACATGGTTGATACCCAAAGGAGACGCAGGGTTCGGGCCTTGTTGACCGGAAGCCAGATTGCGTATGTCAAGTTTCCGCCAAATCGTAGCCTATCTTTACCTAACAGAAGATCGGGCAACTCCATTGTTATCATACACCATATCAAGCGCTACGTGAGAATATGCTATGTGAGCTACCCATGCTAAACCCGAGGACGATTTTCCGTGAAGAAAGGGAGGATGATATGACCATGACTACTATGGATACAACCATTTATTATATCATATGCTCACAAGTGAACCATTTTGGTGGAAAGACATTTTCAGACTAATACCCATATTTAGGGTTGTATCTTCTACAACACTAGGTTCAGGAGACACAATTTTGTTCTGTAAGGATTCATGGCAAAATAACATTTTGGAGGAACAATGCCAGATTCTTTTCACCTTTGCAAAGTGTATGGATATATCAGTTTACAAAGCTTTGCAAACTGAAGAGCTCAAGGATTTATTTCATCTACCATTATCAATGCCAGCTTTTGAGCAATTTAGAAACATCCAGGCTAATCTACAACAGATTGATCACGAGGAAGAGCATGACAAATGGAACTAAATTTGGGGAACAAAGTTTTTAACAAAGAAGATGTATGATCTCTTTTATCAACACTTCAAAGCAGAGGCACCAATTCTGGCAATTTGGAGAAGTAAATGTACTCTCAAAATAAAGATAGGCTACGATTCTGCTAATGGATAGACTGAATACTAGGGAGATGTTGGGAAGGAAGAATTATCATGTCCCAAGTGGAAGTAATTGTGTGCTATGCACACTAGCACAAACTGAAGACATGGTTCACTTATTTTTTTAAGTATAACTTTGCGCGCTCTTGCTGGACATATTTGGGAATCTCAATTCTGAATTCATGAACATGGTGACACAATCGGCCAAAGATTTCCACAAAAAATTCTTTATTGAGGTTATAGGTACAGCCATGTGGAACATTTGGAGAGTCATAAATAATCTCGTATTCCAAGATATCCAGCCATCTTTAGAAGCCTAGAAAATAATGTTTAAAGAAGATTTTACCTTGCTTTTGCATAGGGTTAAGGCAGAGGAGAAAGACATGTATAAAATATGGCTGGATAGTCTTTGAATGATTCACCCTTGTAAATATTTGTATGTGATCTATAATCTGTAAACCTATTATATCTCTATATATATTAACACAGTAGGAGCCTTTCCTGCTGTTTTCACGTCAAAAAAAGTGCACCTGTTTCATAATAAGGTCCAATTTGAGAGAATTAAGAATATCACACTATCTAATGATGAAAATATATACATTTGTTTGTTTAGGAGTGAAAAACATACTTAGACCATTATATGGAAGATGGACACATCGCCCATGGTGCATGCAAAGATGGAAGAGATGAAGGCCGTTGCGTTCTGGATTCCAATTCAACCACCCGATGCAGCATAGAATTCAAACGGTCACCAATTCTTCATACGAGTTCCGTTTAATGGCCATGAGTACTTGATCAAAATCTTTTGGAGTCCTCTTTCCAATGGATCCAACCTTATTGTCAAATTCCATATAAGTCATCGGCAATTGAATAAACAAGGGGCTGCATTGTATAACAGGCCTATGGACCTATAAGTTCATCTGGGACCCCAGCCCAGGGACCAAGGGGGATTGCGCCCTAAATAGGGGGTGGACCTGAAATAGTTCAGAACCCCTTTAACATTAATTGGGTTTTGATTAATTATAAGTTTAGCCATTGCTACTTCGCTTGTACACATGTGTGTCGACTAGACCAGTCGGATACTTGTTTGGAACCACACCTTATTAGTGTATCTTTTATCATGAGAAAATTCCTTGTGTACCCCTAAGTCTTTTCTCAATCCCTTGTATACCCCTAAATTATGCATTGTCCTCTCTACGCCCGGGAGTTTTAATTTGGATCCCTTCTATACCCTTGTAGTGAGTTGACCGTTATATATTTTTCAAAATGACTACAATGCCCCTCTCATACATATTCATACATACGTGTTATTTCAATTTTTACAAAATGACTATATTGTCCACTCATACATATGTGTTACCTTAAAAACATAAATCTCGATATGAATTTTTCAATAGAAAATAAAAATGTTCCACATATTTAAACTTTCCAAAATCTAAATTTAAACTTTAAAAAATATTAAAAAATACAGGAGTTTTATCGAGAGTTAGATATTTAAATTTTAAAATTTAGGTGAAACTTTTGTACAAATTTCATCAAATTTCACGGTCAACTAACGGAAGGGGTATGGAAGGAATCAAAATGAAAACTCAGGGTACAGAGGGGACATGGTATAATTCAGGGGTATAGAAGAGATTGAGCAAAAATTCAAGGGTATGTAAGGAATTGCCCCTTTCATTTTTTTTGTTTCAAGTTTTCTGCAGGGTCCTTTATTTAAATAAGTTTTCAGAAGGGTCCAAATAGTAAAAAAAAAGTTTAGACAAGCCTAGAACTAGCCAAAACCAAGGATCCACTCCCAAATCTGTTACGTACATTGATGGTAGATATTTCTTTTTTTTAGTATAGTGGTAGATAATTTCAAGTGAGATTTTACGAGAGTATTTGAAAGGAGAGAAAGTTGGGATTGAAAGTTTGAGAGCGAGTGGTTTTTATTTCATTCTTCTTTTTTAGATATTGGATAATCAAGAGTTGAGTTCAACCGGAGCTGCAACCATTTATATTAGAAAGTTTATGACAAAATATACTACAAACAAAGTATAACAAGAGAACATAATTGCGGCACACCACACCAAAACAGAGACAAAATAGCTTATCCAAAAACTAACTCGATTGCTAAATCTACGTCCAAAGTTGACGAAAATCTATATAACCAAATTTGTCAATTCCTTATCCTCATCACACTTGTAGCTGTGCCTAAAGCCAAAGCAAATATGTGGCCCAGAAGAATACCTGCATATATGCATGATTTAGATAAAGATTTGCTGAAGACCATGCCATTTCTGCTTAACCAAATAGCCCAGGTTATTTCTGGTTATTAAATAGCTCAACAGATAGCAGATAATCTTAGTAGTTTTTGAGTCCAATACCACCGACCAGTTCCCACTAATATGAGCAAAACTTGTTGTCTGCTAGCCAAAATATATATAGATACCTCTCCAAAGAAATTAGGCATGGTGACACTAAAAAATAGATGTGGCTAGTTTCATTTTGTATAAAAACCAACACTTTTTACTAGCATTATAATTCCTTTTTCCTAAATTGTTTTTAGCTAAGATTACCCCATTAAATAAGTACCACATGAAAATCTTAATCTTAATGTTATCTTCAGTTTCCACAACACTTCATTTCTTTCTATATATCCATTATTAAGTAAAGCTATATACATTGAATGAAATTCAATAGAAAATTGACCATTTTATGAAGATTCCATCTAAACATTTATTTGCTCTCATTCGAATGAAACACACTTTATTAACAACTAGATTATACCAGTTAACAAGATTATGTCATATACTAAATATCTTCTGAAAAAACATTTAGTGAGATAGAGCTTATAACAGTTGCAACATATGAATTCTTTCTATGAGCATTATTATAACAAGACATATTGATCTTTAAAGTCGGTTTGGTTTGTGGCGCAAATTAAACATACCAATATTTGGTAATTTGTATAGTATTTATGTTTGTTTGGATTGAAGCCAAACTTTGGCAAGGCTATAAACATATGCCATTTCAATACTGAACTTAGGTTTAGTTTAGCTTCATACCAAATACAACTTAGCCTTACCAAAAATTAGCATGCCAAAAGGCTCAATATTTGCCACAAACCAAACCATAACTTACAGGATAAGTTTCCAATCCATGTATTTCCAAAATCTAATTTGACTCCCATCATTCACTAAGCCAAATCTGAAAAAACTACTTTTATCTTTCCCAAATCTAATTTGAGCGCTTAATTTTATGACAGGTAAATATTTTAATGTGTTTATCTTACTCTTGGAGGTTAAACCTCCTATATTGATAGGCATCATCCAGCGAGCTCACGAGCTTGTGATGAGGCATGGGCTCGGTTTGCCTTTTGAGAGGAAGAATCAAGATAGCAAAATGGACGTAGTTAAAAGAGCCTTACGAAAAAAATCATCAGAGACAGAATTCTCGGTGCAGAACTCAAATTACAGGAAACAAATCATTTGTCTTCCCGTTCCACTCTTTATCATTGTGTATATGTATTTCATTATTGAATTAGTTCATGATAGCTTGAGCCTTGCTGTTATATTGTTCTAGCTTTTTACCGGTTTACATTGGTGCATACTCTTATATATTTACGTGTTACCCCGAAACTTTGACCGGAAAGTTCTGGCTATCACTAATCGTTTGGGAAGAATTTCAGTAAGTACCTATTTTCACCACTCCACGTGATATCAAGTATTCTATTAGAAAGAAGTTTTAAATGGGCGTTGAGATGGAAAGGCATTTCCTGTGGAGGATAATAACCGATTTTCATCCAAGTCTCGACCCCTAATAATAGTCTGATTGACCCCATGTATCCGGATCCCTCTAAGGAGCAAAAAAAAATCGTTCTTGCTGACATCTTAAAAAGGGTTTTGAAATCGGGTGGCTCCTCCCAAAATCTCCACATTGGCTACTCGTCCCAAAATATCCATGCTGGCTGCCACATGTCCCTATCTACTTATGCCATCTCTAGTTCTTTTTTTGTTGGTTAGGTTCGACACAACTTTAGTCAATTTCTCTCACACACCTAAAAGTCAAATGTTTACAGCATACTCTGTTCGGTAGTGTGGGCTAACGGTTCGATTTTTACGGTTACTATTTCCACTGTTCTAGTAATATTTGCACGAATTTGATATATCCTGTCATAACGTGCCTAGATATATAATTTTTTCAGAGAATGTTAAAAGTTATATATTCTAGAGGTAATAAAATCCTGATGAAGTTTACCCTTAAAGAAATTGCTTACAGCAATAAATCAACCGATTCTTCTTTGTTATTCAATAAGAAACATATTTAGAGCAAGCGCCTACTCCAGTACTTGATGAATACTTGATAAGAGTACTTGATAATTGAACGGAGTGAGGTAACTCACTTGTCCCTTTCCAGTAGGATTTGCTGTCTTGATAGAGAAAACAGATATAAAGGCGTATGGGAAGTAGGAGTATATCAGCTGGGATGTACTATACAGATACACGTGCAAGGAGTAGTAGTATAATCTTTTAAACAGGTTAGCAGCAGCAGCCAGCAGTATTCTTCTGCCTCTTGGCCTTTTGGTACGTACTGCTGTCTGGGAGTTGGAACACGGAAATTTTCTTTATCCACGTCGGTACTTGGAAAGCTGGAAACCACGTCTATTGACATCTTCGCATCTCTCTCTCCTCTGCCTTGTCAATTGACAAGACAAAAAGGCAAAAATGGAGCAATTACTTCGCAGTGTCAATTGTACAAGCTGGGTAGGACACGGACAGCCAGTCCAAAATAGAGAAAAAGAGGTGTCACAGTAGGGCCCAAAGCAACAATATCATCGTATTCTTGCCTCAACTATTGCACGCCACATATACAAAATATGGCATTCCAATGTATAGATTATTAATTTAAATTTGTTCACAAATATAAGGTATCTAGTAGCACTAGTAGTCACATTAATCTATTCTTATTTTACATCAAACTATTTTTATTTGAATTTCTTCCAAAATTACCCCTACCTACTCTCTTACCTCCACTACCTGAAGGATATTATAGTCTATTTTCACCATCTTTAATTTTTGAAAAAAAGAAAAGATCCCCTATATTCAAGAACGGAGGGAGTATATGACAATAAATTTGGATAGTCAATAAATGACTTTGGCTATATTTATTATATTGCAAAATGTCATGTATTCAAGGACGGTCAGCAGTAATACAAGTATTTTGTCATGGCAAAGCACTTTTCTATGAAGTATAAGTATTATTACACACTGTTTAAATATGTCCTATGAAAATTTAATTTTATCGTAAGGCCTTGTTTAGTTCCCAAAAGTTAAGTTTTTGGGATTCGATATCACATCAACGTTTGACTGGATGTCGGAACGAGTTTTTGGACACAAATAAAAAAAATAATTTTATGCTAGCCTGGAAATCACGACGAATTTTTTGAGCCTAATTAAGCCATAATTAGCACATGTGTGGTTACTGTAGCATTTATGACTAATCATGGCCTAATTAGGCTCAAAAGATTCGTCTCGTGATTTTTATCCAAATTATGAAATTAGTTTTTATTTTCGTCTATATTTAGTATTTTATTTATATGTCCAAAAATTTGATGTGATATTTTATTTTGGAAACCAAACAGGGCCTAAGTTGTTATATTATACTAGGATGGAGTGATTAATAAATTATTAAAAGTACTAGAATACAACAGCTCAATCTGCAAAGTCGTACATCCAACAATTAAATAAATATTTCGTACGGATGGCTGAGCTGAGCAAAGAGTGAAATAGAGTAGTAATGTCTTCATTCAAAATATTTATTCAAAATACTTGTCGTTTGTTGTTTTGAGATTTTGTTTTTTAATGTTTGACCATTCATCTAATTTAAAATATTGAATAATTATTTTTTATTATATTTCTTATTATTATTATTATTAAAAATACTATAGACGTGACTTATCATTTTTTATGTTTGAGAATAATTTTTTTTCAAGACTAAAGGTGGCAAAGGAGGCCCATCATCCGAAACCCGATAGGTTTTTACCCCATTAGGGCATGATAATGGGTTTATATTTTTCTCCATGGGTATGTTAATGGGGGAAATCTCTACCCAATGGATTAGTGGGTGCGGATATGGTTACGTAGTACCCATACCCAGGACACAATGGGATACCCAGCAAAATTTAAAAAATATATAAATTACTAGCCTACAACCCTTATACGAGCCAACTAAATTAAGCCCAATATAATCTAACCCAATTACTAGCATATAAATAGGAGAGGAAGAGAGAAACCTCTGATTAGTCAATCCCTTTCTAAATTCCTGGCAATTATCACCATCCTCTACACCTTTTATTTTCATTGCTCTTAGGCATCAGCAATGTATATGAGTGAAGGTGGTGTTAAGCTGGGCCCCATGTGGGACCATCTCTAAAGAGATGCCATCACATTTGCTTCTCTCATAGCTTTTCCCATCCATTCTTGTTTGTTGTCATAAAGTAGTACACCCCAAATAAGACCCACCGAAAATTTTCTCACAATGTATATTATCAACTTTAGGGCCATATGACCCTCTATATTTCTCACATTGCTGATGCCCTTATAGGTTAATTGGGTGTGGATTACCCGTGGGTATATTTTACCCATGTGGGTGTGGATCTGGTGAAAATCTTCACCCACAAGTGAATATGGGTCCTCCAGCGGAGGAGTTTTTATTCCGTGGAGGTGCTGGAGGAGTTTTTATTCCGTGGAGGTGGGTTTGAAGTTGCAAAACCCAGTGGGTGTAAGACTCATTATCACCTTTACATAAGATGAATAGTCAAATATTAGAAAACAAAAAATTGAAATGACAAATATGTGTACACTTACCCTATAAATACATACACGCACACCCTACCCCTACAAACACCTCTAAAGACTGGACTGGCATATCTTAATATTGATGAAGTCATAACAGACGCCTCTCTGTCGATAGATACATCGCCTATTATTGAAATAATATTAGCCGTAAATACAAGCACCATGTTAAAACTAGAATTTGAATCTAGATGGGCAATTTACCCACTGGATACCTAACCAGTTAAGCTATGTTCACTTCATGCTAACCATATTTCTCTAATAGAATGAATATCTAGGTATATTTTTTAATTTATGCAAGTTTTCCTATATTTTGGAATGACGGGTATAAATTTATTTTTAAAATATTAATATATCAAAGTACACCTTTATTTTGCAACGTGCTTATTAATATTGTAATGAAAATTGTAAGCAGTATATATGTAGTTTAGAAAATATTATGACTTTCAAAATATCAACTTTATAATATCCCGAGTGTGTATACATCAGTAGGATTGTATGCCATTCAAAATTATAGACATTTTTAAATAATTGCATATGTTTGAAAACATAAAAAAATTGCATATGCAACTTGTAATATTTCAAAAGTTGATACTACAGCTGTCGCATATTATAGGTACCTATAGCATTCAAGATAGTAATTTATTATCAAATGTATTCCAATATAATTAAAAACAAGTTGCATTACAGGCGTACGTGATCAAACCATCACAAAATAAATGAATTCCTAGTGCTTTGAATGAGTTTAGTGGTGGGAAAGGATAATCGAAATGTTCCTTAATAATGTTATAGTAGTATCAGAGGACAGAGGGTGGTATTAGGTAAGGAGTGTTCAAGCAATAAAATTAGTTTATTTTACAACAAATTTTGAATCCTAAAAGTTCTTTTTTATTTTAAAAGTTCCATCAAATAAAATTGGCATAGATGTGCCTTTAAAATATGTAGGTTTATTATAAATTTAGTGTCATAATTTGTAGCTTTGCAATGAATATAGTGCTAAATTCATGGTTTCTTTATTGTGGTTTAAATAAATATATGCTCTATTTTATTAAAGATGCATCTAGTTTTGTTGATAAGGAAGTAATCATAATACCCATATTTTTTAAACTGCAATTAGAGCTTTAATATGAGTATATATTTGGATTAAACTCTCAAAAATTCAAATTTATGTTATTCTGGATTTGATTGTTGCTGTGTGGAGAATTTCGGGTGTATTTTCTCCGTATGCTGCCAAGCTAACTTAATAATGGTCTTTTTTATGATATTTATTATTTAAATTTTAATAAATCATCAAAAAAATACTTCGAAATATCAATGGTTTAGTTAGTCAATTGGCATTGCTAAACTACAATGCTACGCCACATAAATCTCACGTGACAACGTTTTTTGGCCTAACCAGCGTCCTCCCACGACACCTAATGGCATGGCACCACAACAATGACACGCCAAATAAATGTTAGTGGTACAGTAATGCGATCTAGCCATGGCTAAAGGTTCGGATAAAAAATATTTTTATGGGATAAAGTTAAAAAGATTTTATGTCTAAGAGAGGTGTTTGACTAATCCAGAAACCCTAGAAAGTAGATGGAAATGATATGGCAGCTACCAAGCAAGGGGAAGGAGTAGTTAAGTACCCCATCTTCCATGAAACTAGCCATTATTCACAAACTAGAAGGCCAGAGCCTGCAGTCCTCTACCTGTTGGTTGTGTTTATATAATGCCCGAAGCCTTTAACCGGAACAGTCGGAGTCACTAGCTTGCCTTCCAGATTTAGACCATGATGACTCACTCAAAGCATCCGACCCTCTATAGAGATCAAGAATATTTGACCCACACTTCAAAATAGCCCTTTTCAAGTGTGTGTGGGGCTGCAAGTGTGTCCCTCTATAGAGATCAAGAATATTTGAGCACTTGAAACTGGCTGAGCTTTAGGCACGCGAATCCTTCTTAACACCGTGGCATATCGATGACTCAATTTTAAATGTGCCCTATGTACAAAGGTTTTTGAACATCACATCCACTCTAATGCTTTGAAAGGGTCCTCACCTTCTTACTTGTCCATATGTAATCTAGCTTTCATCATAGCTCATTAAGCTAGGGGGCCTTACATGCATTTTAAAAAAGAAACATGTAACAGTGTCACTATCCAGCTGTACAAACCACCTTGGATACATAGGCCTACATAGGCCAATTAACACTTAATTATACATTTACTTGTATAAACCATCCAATGCATGCTACCTATTTTTCTTTAGTTTATTGTTTTGCCAGTGCATATAGCATTGTAATTAATACGTGCTTTATATTTTTGAAATATAGAAAAAAGTAGCTACGCCTTATCTTATATTTTGGAACGAAGAGACCCTAATATATCTTATATTCTCGTAACTTATTTGTAGTTTGGGTAGAGGTTGCATCTTGTATGTGGGGTGACTTGTCACTTCTCTCCTCCACCTCATAAATCAATCTTATATGTCATTCTTAGAGGGCAAATTTTCATTTTATTACACTTCTCTATGGGCTAACTCGGAAGCAAGGATTTTTTTTATAAAATTTACATGTTTTTCTAATGAACCATTTTAATATTGGTCGGACATGAAAAAAAAAACCCTTATGATTCAGATTGATGCCTAAAAATCTTAGCCAGAATTTGATCGCCCGTTATTTTAATATGCAGGCTTTTGAATTGAATTGCAATAACTGATAGTAGTAGTCTGCGACTAAATACCTTTGCTGCCAGTGTGGCTCCAACTGGCCTGGCCGGCGGGGGAATTGAACCATCGATACACAGAGGGTAATTAAAGATGCTTACTACAAGCTCCGCTCCGACAATAACCTCCTGCACTTCCCTGCCACGGCTTAATTATATGTAATGCTGTTACTTAGGCATGTGCAGAGGCTGGAGAGATACTGAGAGAGACCCATGTGTTCCTATCGTGTTCCTATCAGCTATATGCATGAACAGCCTGTACAGATCAGCAGGCCTTTTTTCCTCTTCCTTCACAAATGGAACTGTCCCATTAGGGCACACAACACACAGATGCATGCAAGCAAAGCTTCCTCTTCTCTTCTCTCTCTCTAGCTCTCTCTCTCCTCAAACTCTTGGTTTAATAGGACGACACTGACAGTTGAGAGGGGGCAACCAACAAAAGGGTGCAGCCATGGTAAGGGACAACAGTACCTATCAATGCAAAGAAAGGAGATGAATGATAAAAAAATATAAAGAAGATGTTTTTCTGTGTGTACAAAGCACCACAGCAAGTCAGCAACTCAGCAAACATGATGTAAGCAACACGCCCCCCTCTTGTGCTAACATCAGATGCGCCCATGACCACTGTTCATCATGCAAGTAACCAACACCAAAAAGGTTTAGCTTGTACTAGTCCTCCCTTATACTACTACCTGTGGTGAAAACCGTGGAAAATACAATTGGTGGAGGCCCATCCTGGTTTACCCCGTCCACCCTTCCTTGCCTCCTGGATCACCCTTTCTTCCCAATTGCGTTCGGTTGCCGGATCCATTAACACATCACCAATCAGTATACCTCGAAAGCCACTTTTGGGGTGCGTTCTTTTCAGACTAGTAGCTAAGATTTTATCTCATTTTTCATTAACAAGCTTTTTAAACTACTAAACGGTACGTTTCGTACGAAAATTTTTCATATATAATTTGTTTTAATAATCAAATAAATATATAAGTAAATTTTTTAATAATTAATACTCAATTAAGCATATACTACCTTCCTTCTTAAATATTTGTCACTATTGACTTTTGACAAATGTTTTGATCATTCGTCTTAGTAAAAATATTTTATGAAATATGTAAAGTTATATATATATGCATAAAAGTATATATTTAACAATGAATTAGATGACAGGAAAATAATTAATAATTATATAATTTTTTTAATAATACGAACAGTTAAACATGTATAGTTCGTGTTTTACGTGCGTGCGGCTAATAATTATTTGTTTTGAACCTTAGAACTCGCCTGGGACCACGAGCATTACAACACACTTCAATGACTCGTACAACACACGGTGATTCATCGTCTGGTTTCGGCTAGAATTTAGAGGGGAGGGGGGGGGGGGTGTTAAGACGAAGACATGATACATGCCAACGAGTAGCTAGAGCGCATGGACGGCAGCACCACAGGATCATTCCATACGAGTGGTACATGTTCCCTGCCCTTGCTGGTCGAGACGTTGAGTAGAGGTCGTAAAATTACTCATGAAACCATGCAAAAAATCCTGCACAAATTTCATGCAAAATGGCCTCGGTTGACGAAGCTGATGAAGCCACTGCTGCACTGCATCACATGCAGCGCGCTGCTGTGCTGCCACATCTACTGTGCAGGCTTCGTGCCCCGTAGGCGGTGCAGGAGTCGTGTGCATGAGTGCATGGGTAGACAGCTCAAGCCGTCAATGAATTGTTTTTATTTTCTTTATCCTAGTAGACAATTGTACATTGGGCTAACACTATTGCAACGTGAGCATTGGCCACATGACAAATGCAGCAAGCGGCCAAGCCTCCAATGATGAATGACCTACCTATGCGTACATTTGCTCAACATCAACATCACATTGAAAAAAGAAAGACTGGTGTCAATATAACAAAAGAGTACTGAATACCCCTGATTCTTGTGACTAAATTGCTAACAATTCCTTTGAAGTGTTATTGTTGTACTAGTAGTCGTACTTCCTTGAAAGGTTCGATTATTGCTGGTTGACAAAATTCCTAATCCAAGCGCAATCTTTGATGTTGAAGAATATACTCCTGAAAGAGGCAACAATCTATCGTGCGCATATAAAATTACTTTCATTCAAAACATACCAAAAGTAGTCTCATCTCAAATACACAAATGTCCCTGTTCATGTCGCACTGCTCACTCTGCCGATTCCAAATATAGGCAGCAATTTCCCCTCGGCTTCCGCACATTTTGGTCTAAAACAAACATAGGAAGCACATGCAAGTGTGGCAAAACGCGCAACAACGACGGAAGGCGAGAGTGTGCGGCTGTGAGCCGCTTATTAATTAAAGCACACATGATTAGTAAAACAAATTAAGGAAGGGCGGCGCAAATGATGTCCAATCTCATGCCCCTACCACCCCCACCCCACCAAAACAAGAGGAGGGAGCAAGCAAGAACTGGCAATATGAGCAGCACAAGACAAAAAGAAGAATCTAACAATTCCTAGTGATCAAATTCTACAAATGCGAACGAAGAGCAATTGTAATTAACAAGAAAGAGAAAAAAAAATTAAAACCAGGCAGGCGATCGAAGCTGGTGACTAGACCGAAGAGGGATCCACGCTGGCAGTAGCGGTAGCCTCAGTTAGCACGATGTCATCGTCTCCTTCCGTGAGTAGCTCCACGTCCTTGTCGTCGTCGTTGGAGAAGTCCCTCCGCTCCAGCTTGGAGTTGGCGGCAACGTAGACGAGGCGCTGCGCGCGGGCAATGGCGGCGGCGGAGGAAGAGGAGGAGGAGAGCCAGCGTGACAGGGGAGGTGCGAGCCTGAAGCCCTTGGCGGTGGCGTGGAGGAAGATGAGTCGGACGGCCACCTTTCCGAGCGACTTGAGGTCGCTGAGGCAAGTCTCCCAGACGAGGCGGCTGCTCTGCTTGTTGGCGATCCTCATCTTGCCAGTGGAGGGGTCGGGCTGGCGGACCTGCACGGCCTGCGCGTAGAGCGGGTCGAGCCCCTCCGACCGCCATTTCATGAGCTCCATTAGAGCGAGGTGCGCCTCCTCGGGGGACACCAGCCGCGTGATCAGCCTGTCCACGTCCTTCTCCTGCTCCGGCGTCAGGTACTTGAACGGCGGCAGGTACCTACCGCTGGCGTCCTTGGTCAGGTAGAGCGGGTCGAGGATGAAGGCCGCCGACCACGCCGGGTGGTAGCTCTTCCTGAACCGAGCCTCCACCACGCCCATGGCGATGCCCTCGTCGACCACGTTGAACTTGCGGCACCACCCCCTGACCTTGCCGCGGATGTCCTCCCACAGCGGCAGGCACTGCCCCACCAGCGGCCTCTCGCCTTCCGTCATCTCCTTCACCGTCTCGGTGATCAGCTTCACCAGCGAGTGCGCCGCCTCCACCTCCGACCAGAACGCAACGTTCTGCACCATTCCGCCCACCTCCCGAGCCGTGGGGTCGTCGATGCACACCAGCTTGTACGACTCCTCGTGCACCGCCAGCTGCAGCGCGCGCGCCGACGTCAGGATGTCCTCCAGCATCGCGAACGCGTCCTCGAAGGGCGGGGCGGCCACGCGGAGGAGCATCCCGTGCCCGTGCTCCTCGGCCTGGTGCTTGTGCAGCAGCGCGCGCACGCTGGGCGCCGCGTTGAAGTAGGCCGCCATCTTGGCGCAGTTGGTCGCCGCGGAGTGGAACAGCGGGAGCTCGCGTGCCATGTCCTTCACGAGGCGGGACACTCCATGGGCTTGGCACGGAAGGTTCACCATCCACGGGTGCTTCCGCTCGAGATCGCGCAGGGCCTTGGAGCCGAACCGGTCCGCGACAATGCCTGCGCAATGGTTGAGCTCGCTGCTGGACGACAAGGCTTCCAGCATGATCTGCTCGGCGTAGTCGGACGACGCCGGCGCCGGCGTCGGCACGGCGCGCTGGAACACGGACGCGCCGTTCGGGAGGTTGATGGAGAGTGTGACCACCTGCTCGCGCCACCCGTCGGTCGCGAGCTGGAAGAAGCGCGCCTCGCGGATGCGCGCCGCGGCGTCGGCGCGTGCCTCGGCGAACCGCGCGTTGAGCCGCGCACCGACCAGCTCGGCACGCGACAGCTCCGGCAGGCCGACCTGGCGCAGGAAGGCCTTGAGCTTGGGATGCTCCGCCGCGGCGAGGGACACGTTGCCGGACGACTCGAGGAACCAGTCGGCGAGAAGCGCGAGCGCCGCCTCGGCCTGGTGCCGCGGCAGCATCGCACCGGGGGAAGCCACGGGCGACTTGAGGCGCTTGACGCTGTCCTCCAGTCGGGCCAGCGCGCTGAGGTCACCACGACCACCGGAGAGCATCTGACGTGGCGCGGGCAGCGCCGGCGGCGTGGGCGGCGTGGGCGAGTAGGACGAAGGGTCGCCCGCCACGACCACGTGCTGGGGCTGGGATACTACTGCCGCTGCCTCCACGGCGGCGTAGGCCGCGGCCAGCGCGTGCCTCTTGCGCCCACCGCCACCGCCGCCGGTGGAGTGGCGGCGCTGCGACGACGGAGGGATGGACGAAATGGGAACGACGGACGACGCCTGGTGCGGCGGCGGCCCTGGCGGCGCGGCGAAGTTGGGGCAGGCGCCGCGCTTGAGGTGCTCGGAGGCGGTGCGCGACGGGTTGGAGGCGGAGAAGGTGGCGGCGCAGAGAAGGCAGCGCAGCCTGGCGGCCTTGGGCGGGACACCGGAGGCAGGAGGCGGGACGAGTACGGGCTCGAGGTGCGCCCAGTACCAGGCGCCCTTGCCCTTCACCGCCTTGGCACGCACCTGCATCAGCGCCTCGTACCGCTTCCTGGCCGCCGCCTCCTCCCCTCCTGCTGCTGCGGTCACCACCACTATTGCTCCACCGCTCGACCCAGCACCACCGGCCGCTGCCGACCCCGACGCCTCCGCCGACATGGCGTCACGCGGCCGTCATGTCCGCGCGTTACGTCGGTTGGGTTGGGTCTCGTTTTTTCTTGGAGGTTTTCGTGGGGTTTCGAACGTTTCGCTCGCGAGAGGCCACGCCACGCCACCACCACAAAGCCTACTGCTGGAACTGGATGAGGGGAGATTGAAATGGGAGTGGTAGTATTTTCAACTTTTTTTTTCTCTCTACTCTCCTCTGCTCTTCTCTTCCCCAACTCTCTCTCTCTCTTCCCACACACACACAAATTCTCTCTCTCACTCCACTAATTCTCTCTCTCACACTGTTTATCTTGGTTTCTTGAGCCCAATACATGTAAATCTTGGGAGCTGGGACTCGAAGGGAGCAGGAACTGATAGCGCAAGCTTGGAATTTAAAGGGCACTAATTCTCTCTCCTCTTACACACTGCTGCAACTCAACTCACGCAGACACAGACACACAACACTTGTACTGGTGTATTTTTCCGTGGTATGAAGCCATTTATTTTTGGTGGTCTTTGGGTAGGAGTTGACTGGGTGCAACACTGCAAGAGGAATGCTCTGATATAGTGCTACTGTATGCTTTATGGTACAATGCCAATAATAATATAAAAAGGTGGGGGGATTGGTACGGGCGAGTTGTGCTGTTGCCACTGTGCGAGGCCCCCCCGGCAATTATTGCGGTGGAACAGTTGGTGAGAGCCCACACCAGACCTTCTTTTTTGACAGGGCGGCAGAGATTGTACACTCGTAGATATATAAAAATAATCCTGGTAATTGTACCCTGGATTTGTGTCTAGATTCTTGCGTAACTGGCAAAACTGGGGATTCAAATTGTTATTGTGAGTTTTGCGCATAAAATAAATGCGGGCTATAAAAAAATTAACGTTCGGTACGGCTTGCTGAAATTGACTGTACTGAATGATTTTTTCTATAGAGATTGGCTGGGCTGGCTGGAGCCAGCCGAACAGCCCTAAATCGTACGGTTTTTTGCACTTCTAAACGGAAAAAAAACTATTATTACCGAATGCCCTCTCTGACCACCAATATAACTATTTGAGCTACAATACGGGGTAAACTACTACAACCAATTTAGGCAAAACTATTATCTGGATTCATTGTACTATTATTATATTATTATATGTCACATCTAACAAATGCTTATTTCTTAATGTTACAAATGCTCGTAAGTCTGGACGGAATGGAGGAGAATCGTGTTATGCTACGATTTTGTTCTCCCTGATCATTTAATTAAAACAGGTTATTCACAAAACCCAGGTTTTAGGTATACATAATTTGGTTCCATGTAACTCTAGGGTAAAATACTTTTGAGAACTACTCCCTGTGTCCCAGAAAAGAAGTTTTTATGGGATATGGATCTTGTCCCAAAAACAAGTTTTTCTCCGCAGTCGTTTCCATCTACAGCCCACCACATTTCTTTTTTCATGCATGCCAGGAATAAAAGGAAGTTTTACTAATTAGAAGTGCATATTAAATAGGAGCATTGTTGTCTTTTTTTATTGAGTGCTAATTTGTCTTAAAAAAAGCCAGAATGTCTTCTTTTCTAGGATGGAGGGAGTACTTATGATGTCTATTTTGTCAATATATACACAACAACCACTTTTCATCATTCATTGTTATTGCATCATTATTGGGATTATGTTGAGTTTTTCTGAAACGGAAAAAATTAGCTTAAACTTTGTCATAAGTAAATGTTACGCGCATTATTTTACTTGGACAAGTTCCTGTGTGCCCATGAGTTTCATCATAATTCTTATGTGTCTCTGAAATTTGCCTCATCCCTTATGTGCCCTTGAGTTTTTAATTTCATCCTTTCTATATACATTTCGTTAGTTAATTGTTTAGATTTTTTTTCTTAAAATGACTATAACGCCCTTCTATCATTTATGTCAACTATTTGTCAAATAAATACAAAATGTATTACAAAATGCATGTGGTGTTTCACAGAAAGAAACCCAAATTATTTATATTAGGTTTTAGTTTCAATAGAAATAATATACAAATTTCATCAAATCTAATTTGAAATTTATTTAAAATTTTTCAAAATCCATGATCAAATAATTACATGCCATTTGTTTTTCTATGAAGAAATATTTTTTCAGTATGAGAGTTGTGCTTTCTCGACAAGAAAAAACTAAAACAAGGTAATATTATCATTTTGAAAAAAAATTCTAACGGTCAATTAACGACATGGGTAAATAGAGGATGAAAAGAAAAACTCAGGGGCATGCAACGGATTGATCAAATTTCAAGGGCGTAGAATGGATTGAGATAACATTCATGGCCGTATAGGGAATTTTCTCTATTTTACTCGGTTAAACTTTGGAAGCATCGACCATAAATAGTCCTTAACATATTTAATTAATTAAAAATTAAAAATTTATGGGTTTATTTTATTTATAAGTACTATAAAAATTTAGTAGATAATCTCATTAAAATCAAATTTAAAACAAATGGTTAAAGTTGCACAATAAACACCAAATAATACTAATAGCGTCACATATTTAAATGGGTTAATTGGATCCATGCCATTGCAAATATGAATATTTAAAAAAATGCCACTATAATTCGCGTATTTGGATAGATGCCACCGCTATTTTTCTAAATTGTATCCATGCCACTGCTGTCACTTTTTCAGTTCATCGCGTCAATTTCTTTCTTTCTCCCGTTAGTCTTCGTCAGTCTCCGCCGGCAATGGAGGAGGAGCTCGCCCGCGCATCCATACCTGCTCAAGCTCGTCACTAGCGCCTCCACCCGCTTGAGCTCGTCGCCGAAGCCACCACCCGCTCGAGGAGCTGGCGACATGGGGAGGGGAGGGACGGCGACACACGGGTCGCCGCCGCCGGCCTCCGCGCCCGCAGCTCGCTACTCCTCCACGACCCCTGCCGTGCTCCGCCTGCGCCCAGTTGGGGGAAGAACACGAGCGATGCGTCGTCGACTCCCATCGACGCTCGTCGTCTGTGCATCGTCATCGATTCTAGAACTGAGGGCATCGACGGTGGTGGCGGCTGATGGGAGAGAATCAACGATGACGGTAGCAGCGGTTCCCCATCCCCATCCCGCTCGACGAAGCCCGTGGAGGCCGATGAGCTCGTTGTGGTCAACAGCTCCTGGCCGGGAGGGGTGACGCGGTGGCGGCGGAATCTGGCTGTGGTCAACGGCTCCTAACCGGGCGCGGCGTGGCGTGGCGGCAACGGAATTTGGCTGTGCCGTCGGTGGAGGTAGAGGTGGCGGCGGTGGCACGAGCCCACTGTCCCAGGGGAGCGGGCATCGGCGTCCGGTGAAGGAGAAGGAATAGGAAGAAAACGGAAGGAAGAAAGAAGGAAGGAAACTAACGGGAGAAAGAAAGAAATTGACGGGATGTACTGAAAAAGTGATGGCAGTGGCATGGATATAATTTAGAAAAATAGCAGTGGCATCCATCCGAATACGTGAATTATAGTGGCATTTTTTCTAAATATGCATATTTGCAATGGTATGGAACCAATTAACCCTATTTAAATCATGTGTAGTATTTACTACATGGGGATATCTCGTACTCCGTCCCTCCGTTACAAATTGTAACTATAGATTTTGTGGTGTTCAAATTTGCAATAAAATATAGCTATTTATATATCTACCCCTCACTACAACAAACAATATTTTTAATTTATCCATCTACGTTCCTCTCAATTTGTCGATGCGTGTGCTCGACACGCGGGGATCCAGGGGACCCCTTTTCGGTTCGGCACAGGGGTGTGGAATGACAAGGCCTGAGTTAAGGGGAAGAAGAAGATGGGCAGGAAGGAAAATCCTGCTACGCACACAAGACACAGAGATTTATACAGGTTCGGGCCGCCAAGGAAGCGTAATACCCTACTCCTATACTTGCACTATGTGGTGAATGAAGAATTTCAAGGAGGAGTTCTCTTCCAGGTGGTGCTAGAATTGGTAACTGAGGCGAAATAATCATTTCTATGGTCCAACCGGCCTCCCCTTTCTACGAAGGACCAGAACCTCCTTTTATAGTTCAAGGGGACACCACAGTGGTCCTCTACTGTTTTTTTATGTGTGAGGGATGTTCTTCCACTTGGAGCGGGCATGCCTGTCCTGTCTTGTCGCCTGTGCTTCCATGCCTCCCTCCCCCGTTACCACGTCGCGATGGTCAGCGGAGAAAATAGGCGGAGAGGTCACCGAAGATTTGATGCTTGGGGATGTCATCCTGCTCAACCAGTAGCGGGGCCGCTTGTCCGCGTCCCACTGATTGCCCTAGGTAGGGAGTAGGAGAGTAGAGTATTCATGTCCCTCTGCCATGCAGCTATCCGTCACATTAAATGTGACGGAGACGAGGCGGAGAGGCGTGCTGTCCCGCGACGACAGCACTGTTAGCGCACTGTCACCGAGGGAAGACTTTGGTCGCCCACCCCCTTTTCCTCGAATCAAGAGAAATGAGGTGAATAGGTGATGATGAGGGGCTGACAGCCGCGCCTCATATCGCCATTAATGNATTGATACTTGTTGCTTAAGTATATATATTATGATATTAATGTTTCACAAAATACACTGAGTTTCATAAAACTACACTATTATAAAATATTTAACAGTATAGTTTTAGAACTTAGTGTTTTTTTTATGAAACATTAATAGCATAATATATGTACTTAAGTGACAAATCCCCAAAAAAATGACAAATGTTGAAATATACTTAGCTTTTTCATCTCGAACCAGAAAATAAATATGTAGTTTTACAAAAATTACTCTTAAAAATAAAAAAAATGAAGAGGAGAAGAAACCAGTTTTTCATATCCCACGATGACAACATTTATACAGCTCGGTTACTGCTGGTCAGTGCATAACATGACATGGGCAAGAGCTAAATAACTGCATGCCTTAGGGGAGTACGCCCATGAAGCCCAGGTGGGACGCTAGCTCAAAAGAGCCACGATCAGGTGGGAGCGATGGGCCGAAGGCCCATCTAGCCCGTGCGCATCTCGCCAAGGCCTGTTGAAGTTGGCGCCACGATGAATTGGGTGAAACAGAAATTGATCAGGACTTTCACGTAACTAAGACCCAAGATGATACTAGGGCCACTGGAAGGGAAGCTTTTGGCAAATTGAAAAAATGAGTAGCGCACACAAAACTAGAAATATCAATATCATTAGTATCTAATTAATTGGATTTAATTATTTCAATCATAAAAAATAATTATTTTGATTTTTTAAATAACCTTTGTGTAAAACTAAAAAAACACACACCATTTAACAATTTGGGAATCATGCATACAGAAAAGAGGATAAAACACTATACGAATCCGGCGCATTGTTTTTCCCTACAACCGAACAGCTATATTATACACTGAAGATTCCATTAAGGGTGCCCTGTGATAATCAATTTATTGGGCGGTTTTGAAATCCACCTATAAAAAAATTCGCTGATTTTTACCAAGGGCGGAGCTCCCATATAACTACCAGGGTCTGACGACCCTAGTAAAATTTTATAAATACCATAGGAAATATTGTTAATCACCCTCAAGAAAATGGGTATGGTTACCGCATGGAGCAAGTGGGTAACCCCGGATTTCTATAAAGACCTAACTCGTGGATGGTTCAAACACACTAGCCAAAATCCGTCGCGCGACTTTCATGACCTGTCTAAAAAATATTTACACACGGTTTGTGATATTTTCATATGTCTATAAAACTATATAATATTTCACAATTTGGAATTAAAATATATTAAGGGAATGAGTGGTTATTGCAACGGTTAAATTTGCTTTAATAAATAAACACAGTACGAAACAACTTCATGTTAACCATACAGCAGTGTGTATAATATGATCAATCGATTACCATTCAGTATTTGGTTTCCCTAAAATAAATCTCACTGTCTTCTGCGAATCCCATAAGAAGTGTACACATCAACATAATGACTACGATACTATACACCTACTACATACTCTACTCTAGATGGTAGCTATCTACTACTCATACTTCTTCCTTTTTCCATTTGTTAGTGAGTGAATTTAACTGAGCTTCTGTGATCAAAACCAAATCTACCTATAGTTAAACAAATAGGATGACAAAGTGTTAGAATCACTCTCTGCTGTTTGCGACGTACAAAAATTCTTCGTCCATTTGCATCAACGGTTGAGATCGTCCGGCTCTCCCACGCCCCTACAGGCCTACACCGCGCCCCACGCCCCTCCCCCCGCACGCACGCACGCTCTCTCTAGCCCTAACCCTACGCGGCTCTCCCTCCGCGCCGCCGCCTTCCAACGCCACTGCCGCCGGCCCGACCCCGGCTCCGCTCCTCTCCTCTACCGATTCCTCCCCTCTTCATCTCCCCTCGCACCGCCGCTCAGTCGCGACGACGACGGTGGACGACCTGGCCCCGGATCCGGCGGCGCCGTCATCGGTAGGCGGCGGACGATGGAGCGGCAGACGACAGGCGATGGCCACGCTGCTGCGACTGCGATTCCCCTTTCCCTCTTTGCCTTCTCCGGTGGGGTGGGCGGCGGCGAGGAGGAGGAGGCGGGGGAATGGCGGAGGCGTGGACCTCGCTGGGGCTAGCGGCGGTGGCCGTGGTGGTCGTCGCCAGGATCGCTCCGGCTCCGCCCTCCTCGCCGCCTTCGTCAGCGCCGCCGCTGCTGCCCCATCCATCCCCGCTGCCGCCGCATTGGTGGCTATTGCGCTGCCCTCCTCGCCGCCTTCGCCACCACCGCCCCATCCATCCCCGACACGGCCAGAAAAATCGTTGCTGCTCCGTCCCCATCGACCACGCCCCGCCGCTGCTGCCCGCGGCCAAGATCGAGCATTTTTTCATCCTTCCGATCCACATTGCCATGCCAACATCGCCTCGATCCACTCTGCCCCCAAGACCTCCGCTCTTCTCTCGATCACCATGCTCCAGTGTGTGGATGCAGATGGAGATGGATGTGTTACAGGTACCGACACCACCAATTCCTGGGCTGTGTCCTGCCTCTCCTTCGCCGGCCTCAAACAGGTGAGCCGCCAAACGGTCTGATGCATGAAGTTTGTTCTTCTTGCCGGTTTCTATCTTGCGTGAGGTTGGGGTTCATGACTGTTTGTGTGGATGTCTGAACTTTGTGTTTTTGCAGGCCCGAGTAGCTGGGATCCACTTATAATGGAAGGTCTTGATGAACTATGTGCTGTAAGTTTACAATCTATGCCTTTGGTAAAGGAAATTCAGAATACCCGCATTTGTGAAATGGTTCATGGTTCAGTATGTTAATAATATAACTGAGCGAGTCATGTTTATTTGCAATGCTAATCAGCTGCAGGTTGTTGTTAGTAATTGCTATTGTCTTCGTTCAAACAGTAATTTTGTATTTGTTCTACCCAAGTAACTATTAATAAATTCTTAGTGTCTAGGAACTATTTGGTGATTTAGTTACTAATTTCATAATGTTTTACCTATTTTGTGCATGGTTGGTTTGTGAGCACCACTGGACTATAAACTGTCAAATTATTTTCCACTGTCTCCATGTCTATATTCTGAAAGTTTCAAAGATAAATACTTTTATCATAGCTCCGATGCCTAATCTCTTATATATGGGCAATGCAATTCTTATATTCAGGTCTGCTAGCACATCAAAGCTTCGGTTTGCATTGCGGATGATAGCTTTTTGGTTACTGGATGGAACTGCTTCTTGGTCACTTCTTTGATACCCCTATGGAATGGTAATTTCAAACTCATTTAAAATATATTATTCAGTGAATCAAGTCAGCCAGGGGTCGGAGTAGGTTAGCGGCATGCTCATCCCAAGTCACTCTTGCTGCTCATGCTCAGGCTCGCCCTCATGTTTCAGGTAGTTTTTTGTTTTGTCAATTTGATTGTTTAAATCCCCCATCCTGTCAGCTAATGGTTTACTTGTTTTTTTTTTCAGGAACTACGGGACAACTAATGATCGCTAAGATTTCCGGGACGAGAAAGGAGCTAATGGTTATAGAAACTATAAAGACTCATGTCAATTTGAACACCCACCTGGATACTTTTATCACTTGATTATTTTCTGATTTTTAGATATTGAATTGTTCTGCTCCCAGATATAAGTACAAATGTTTCTGTCCAATTTCTATCACATTGTGATTATTGAAGTATCTATATACCTTAGGCAATACAATAGGTGTAACTACTCAAACCGTAGCATGCATGTGTGTGGTAGTTGAAAGCATGCCACATATAGAACTTTCTTATGACAGTTTAAAACAACTTTTTTCGCATTTTCTGAATCAAAACTGTTGGCCATACTGAGATATGGTTTGGATGGCAGGGCATGGTGGAGTACATCGATCAACTTAGCTTGCTACTACGCTCCATTATCCCTAGAATAACTACATTAATCTCTAGAATGACAGCTGAAAAGAGAGATGAGATTTGCTAAAACCTAAATACTTGTGAGCATGAACTTGAATACATGAGTGTTATTGGACAAGAATGCATCCTACACTTGCCATTTTATTCCTATCACTACATATATTTTATTCCTGCTGCAACATTGTATCGTTAAGATTGGAGCAAATATGCATGTATAGATTTGAGAGAGGGATGTGAGCAAAAGATGGGTTATGCGTGGGAAGTAGCAAAGCATTTGAGGCGGGGGCATCAAGGTTTTTTCATGTATCGAATGCTCCACGCTAAGCATTTTTTGTGTATTTTTGTATCCTAAATATTTTCTGTTGCCTTACATATGAGCTCAACTTAATTTTTATGTTTAATGACATGCATTTGTTTGTATTTTGATTATGCAATCAAAATAACACCATCTGTAAAAGGACATAATGTTATCAAGGGAAATGAACTTCAAAGTAGAAGGAATGAATATGAGTTAAAAAATAAAATGCAATGTCTTGGTAGTAATGGTATTTGACCTGGTTTTGATCCTTTGGTTTAATCTGAGTGTCTTTGTGCCAAATTAGGAAGGTGATTCTCTTCTTTTTTTTAGTCTTTTTTTTTGCAGAGTACCACAGCTATATAACCAGTGCTTGGGAACTAATTGGTTCCTTCTGCATGTTTTACTGATATAGGTAGCTACAAGCTCTTTTATCAACCTTCGCTTTCAGGTGCTTGTTTCCTGACAGTTGTTTAATATGATGAGGAGGTAAATAACATTTTGTACTGATCAGGTCCAAGCAAACTGATTAGTATTCTTTGCATGGATGGTGGTTTAATTGAATAATGAGGAACTGCAACACTGGAAAAAATAGGAATATGCGCACTTACATGAGGTTTGTTTGAGTTTTCTTCTGTTCTCTGCAAAAAGGTGTAGCTCTGTTGTGGTGCCAAACTTTTTATATCCCTGTTAGCACATTAAATTTCACCTGAGTAAATGGTATGTCCAATAAATCTTATAGACAAAATGTTTTTTGTGCTTTTTATGGTGTACTGTTAACTATTAGGTCTTTCTGGTGCTTTGTCATGGATCTCAGTTCTTAAACCAGGTGCTTGAATTGGAATGCATCTGCATTATTTTACCCTATCTGGTGTACTGTTAACTATCTGGTGCTTTCTGGAAATTCAGAATGGGAATGCATCTGCATTATTTTACCCTTTACGCTCATGAAATTCTTTTTATTGTAGATCAATTCAGTATAATCCATATATTGTGGGTCAGTAGCAGCCTAAGATTTCATATGATCGATACAACGGCCTTATATGTAAGTTTCATCCCTCACGGTGCTGGTCCCGTCCCCCTCGCCACCCTCATCCTATTAACATCTGCTTAATAGAATAAAATCTCTTGCCACGGTTTATATGTAATCCCTTTTTAATGGACAGTGTGTGTTTATTTGTACAACTAGTGGATTGCAGCGCCAACCTCAAATTGTAATTTAGCCATATATGAAAAAAAATCAATCTTCAAGAAACTAAGATCCTGTAGAAATGGTTTGCAAGCCTGTGTTACAGGCTTACAGCAACACAACCTAACATTAGCCATTCTCAGTCAAGAGATGGATATTGCTTCTGGAGATCCTATTTTAGTCTTTTTAACAATTAACATGCAGGATACATCATTATGGGAGCTATTTGGATTTGGGAAACTCATAGCTACACATGTTCATCAAGCTGATCGATCTGGTATTTTCTGATTCTATGAATTTTAGTAACCTCTTGTAAACAACTAGCTTAACTTAATTTGTGCTCTTTACTTCAACAGATTATTGCAATTTCGTAGATGTTCCGCAAGCATTATTTAACACAATAAATGTTTTAATTTGTTTTGAAGACTGTTCTTGGTCTGCAATTTTTTCTTTCATACTGAAATGATGAGAATTGCTTTGATATCTTGGATAGTACTTTAATTACAAGTATAGACTATAGAGTGAAGGTACTGTCAGTCCTGATATTTTAAATAGAAGGATCGTAGTGAAACCCAGGGCCAGTGGTTAATGGAGAGTAAATAGATGTGAACTTGCTTCCTTTGGAGTAATGAGCATACTTGATTTTGGTTTTTAATTTGCTCATGTGTAAATATCTGAAATAGTTTTGACTATTGAAATAATGCAGGGACTCAGGTAAGTACCTGAAAAATATATTTTCTTGACATTTTTTCCTCTGCTTGCATGCGGTATTACCCTTTATTAGGATTAGGCACTCACATGGGCACATGGTATGTACATGCCAACCTCATGTCTTGCAATACATAATCATTTTTTTACAGTTATATATAGGTCAATGTGCATGTTTTTATGGGTAACACTGCAAGGTAGCAAAGGTCAATCCTCATGGCTTTATGTGTTAAATGTTAACTGTGAACTATATTTAACTTTGCTATTATGTAAAGGGTTTTTATCAATTCATCATACAAAAATTTCATTTTCTTTGTGATACTTTCCAAATTGGATGTTTGTTCATAAATCATAGTCATGTATACATCAGTAAAATGCTATTTTGAAGGACACTTACAACATTGCTATTTTTTTATCCAATCAGAGGTTTTTGTTTGGTGAACTAATTCAATTTTGTGTAGATATTTTGTTTAGAGATACATAAACTAATTGATAGTGTAGCTGATCTCCTTGTCATTGATCAATTGATTACTGTTGGATAAAATTAACAAAGCTCGTGATAAAAATTAGGGATACACATGTTTGAAAACTGAGAAGTACATGAGAATGCTAATGTTTGTTGTTTTGCAATTTTTTTCTCAGGCAATGATGTTCTTAGGTTATTTTTTGTTTTTAAATGCAGCTCAAATGATCCATGTCCAACTACAAGTTATTTGTATTGCAGATTGAGAGGGTCAACTCTTGAAGCTATTGTTGATAACGTGCAACTTTTGTGTTGTAAATATTCTTCTTTTGTTTAATTGTGCAGGGTGGAGTTTTTTTTCTTTTACTAGTTGAGTGTCCGTGCGTTGCAACAGGAGAAAAAATATCATCAACAATAATTGATACTCCCTTCATCTCCAAATGATCTGGTGGGGATACCAATACACAATACAGCCTTGCGTGTCACTTAATTTATATCGATCTACATGCATAATCATTAATACAATCTAGTGTTGGCCAACTAAAACATACATGCATAAAAAAGACATTTACTTTTGCACGAAAAAACAAATAGACTATT
Organism: Leersia perrieri; assembly: GCA_000325765.3. NCBI lineage: Eukaryota > Viridiplantae > Streptophyta > Magnoliopsida > Poales > Poaceae > Leersia > Leersia perrieri. The sequence continues at coordinate 4,418,493 of CM002482.1, read as the reverse complement.
ACTCTCTTGTGTAAATATGAAGATCAATTAGAGACATCTTTAATCCCTAAATATGAAGATCATTTAGAAATGAAGAGAGTACTATTCAAAACATACAGGACTCTATATGCGTGTCTTTCTAAACAAACGGCTTAAACTTGTTATTGAAAAAATACACTCTCTTACATAAACACATGTAAAAGTCAAATGAGATTACAAATATTAGTCTGGAAAATAGGTAAGGTGGCACGGAATAATTAAGTATGTTTGTCGAGCATTTATCCAGGTACAATCTTCAAATAAAATATTTGCTTATTCATCTCTGCACCAGCACACAAGTTACTGCTGTTGAAGACATAAAGCTCATGGTTGAGCCTAAAAACTAAGAAAAAAAAAGCTAAAATTGATCTCTTTACCATTATAAAAATAAATTGTGCTCCCATTTAACAATGAAAAAACAAAAAAATATTAATAATGCAATACTCAGTTACATAGTAAATTTCAGATCCCAATTCTCATGGATAGCCATATTTAAATTTGTTGTGTGGGCAGAATAACAAGAAACCATGTCTCAGTTTTGGCCTTTAAATTCCAGAGAATATTTCAGACTTGCAAGTCACATACCATATTTACACACAGCTATCTTGTGATCCACTAACAATACAATTTCCATCTGTAAAGAAAAACATAGACCGGATATATAGTTCAGATATCAAAACCCAGAAAGTTTTTAACCAATGGCAGTTGCAATTCAACTACAACAGAAAATTGAGACCAGGATCAGATAAATTCGGCAACTTTTATTCAGATTAAAATAGATCGTTGTGACCCTTGAGCCCTTGTGCCAGAGCCCTGCACCTTCCGAACAGGTTTGGTTAACCTCTTCAGCAAAAGTTTAAGGTATATTTGAATCCCTGTAGAAAGAGTGCAATCAGGCACACCAGCATAAACCAGACCAGCAAAACACCAGCACAAAGCATATTAGGTATGGCTATATTCAAAGAAACAATAAGCATGAGATTGGTGCTCCATACACGCAGCATGGACTTCATCTTCTTCCTCTTCGTTCCTCAATTGTCCTCATTGTCAGCCTCCATCAGCTGTCTAGCCTCTGCACCTAGAACCTCTAGCTGAATTTTAATATGAAAATTTCACTTGCAATGCCCTTTAGTAGCTTGGCCACTTCCAAGCTTCTCTGTCCTTGCGGTTTTGTATGACCTGATCTGAACTTTGGTCACTGGAACTGTACAATATATGTACTTTCTGTTTCTGATAAGGTCACATTAAAGCTATGCCTTTTTTCACTCAGGAGATAAGGCCAAGGTCACTGAATTTTAAAACCAGTTACAAACAAGATCATTTAGGGTCAATAGAATTATAGAAAGTACATAGGTACTCACAATCAGAATCCAATTCTTCAGTAATTTATCTCAGTCTCAGTGCACTTCAACAATGTTCTTGCAGCCTAAAACACTGCAATGTTGAGAAAGGAAACTCTTTTAATAAATAGATTCATTCACTTTAATCAGTTATATGATATGCAGTGGACATAAATCTGTTTTTGGATTGCATTTTTTACGAAGATGACATTTAATTTGACTATTTCTCTGCAACAAGAAGATCTCATGTTCTGCACACGGCATCTTTCAAAAAAATTTGACCACTTATTGTTATCAAAGTTCTGCGATTATGCAAGTGTGAATTAGTTTCTGAATTTTGGAGACCACCTATCAACATGGAGAACATTAACGAAACATTAACTGCAACATTGCCATATCTTTCGCATCTGTCATTCTAACTGATAATGCCAACCCATTCACATTTCTCATTATAGGTAAGAATGCCAAAGAGAGAAGGAATGAGGGAAAACAATTGCTGCATTTGATATCCTGCTCATTCCTCCCAAACCAATCCCCATTCACGAATCACAAACTGCACAACGCCACCAGACAAAGACTACAGATCGATCATGAGGGTAAGGGATAGGGAGTACTCACATACCGGGAAGCGCAGACGAGGACACAGAAGGAGCACGGAGACGGGCGTGGCATCACGCGGGCGAGGACAGACACGCGCCGCGCACGGCCGAGGACGGAGACGGGCGAGGCGGTGCGCGGCCTAGGTCTCCGACGCGGCGGCAGCGGGGATGGATGGGGAGTCGAGGGCGGCGGCTGCCGCGATGGTGATGGTCTGATGGAGAAGGCGGCGAGGACGCATGTGGCCGAGCTCGGAGATGGGCGCGGCGGCGCGTGGCTGAGGCGATGGAGTGGGTGGATGGATAGGCGTGGGCGTGCGCGGACACGATGTGGATGGATGGGCCGATGGAGGCTCACGGCGGAAGGGAGCAGTGGAAAGCCGGGCGGGCCGTCGCTGGTGCTGACGATGAGGAGGGTTCGGAGGAAGATGATGGAACTGGCGGTGGCATCGGATGCGGTGGCCGGGAGGAAGGAGCGGAGCGCATGTGCGTGCGTGACGTGCGGGAGCGGAGCGGCGGCAGAGAGGAGGCTGCGGCGTGCGGGGATAGGGTAGGCCGGTAGGGTACGGTAGGGTGGATGGTATTTTTATACGGAAAGGCAAAAAGGGAAGTGGCAAAATATAGAGTGATTCTGCCATAGGATTGCGGAGTGTCATGGACACCACTACAAACTTTTTAAGTAGTATAGATTAGTTAGAGAGCTTATGAAAGGCACTATGAGTCTTAAGTCTTTTAAGTGTTTGTAAGTTATAGCAAAATGTTTTTACATTTCATAATGCATTGTTACTTTTTGTAAATTTTGAGTGTATTTACATGTTTCCTATAATGTATTAAGGGAGTACATATAATATAGATGCTCGATTACTTATGCGGTTTCTAAATGTCCAAATATTTACTATTCCAAATGTCCAAAAATTCACTATGTAACCGTATTATTAGTAGTTGATTTATATTAAAATATCTCTGTAGCTTTAGCACGGGCTGATTAATAAGCGAGCAAAACCAAATATGTGTAAGTCACCTAATTAAGAAGGTAAAATATACAAACTAAATGCTACTATATTTCAGAAGAAATTTCCTAAAAATGTAATCACTATATCAACTATATTAGGCTGTGTTCGTTTCCAGCTGATTGGCAAATTACTGCAGTGCAATACCTCTTGGCATGCTTTTTAATATGCGTAAAAATATATTTTTTAAAAAAATTTCTACGTAAAAGTTGTTTTAAAACCAAAATAATTCATTTTCAAGTTTAAAATAGTTAATACCGAATTAATCACGTGCTAATAATGTTTCTCGTTTTGTGTGTCACCACTATTCCTTTTTCCCAGTCTTCTTTCAGTGGCATTCGAAGGCAGCCACAAAAGATTGTTTCAAATTAAATGTCCACATTCTTTTATGGTCTATCTATTTATTTTCTTATCAGAAGCCACTGCATATATTTAAAACAATTGCATAAGTTGCCTAGTACTGACATATCTAAAATACTTTTTTTTAACATGAACAAAGCACAATACATAACTAATCAGGTTCTCTTACCATATTTGATGTATCTTTAATTCTGTCATCGAGGAGGCTGCAGCTCTATCTTCAGAAAGTGATATTTCAGAAATATGCAAGACAGCTAACCATATGACAATTGTAAAGCAGGGGGTAAAGGACGAAGAGCTTATTCTTGCAATAGTTTGAACCTTTGATCAACCAAATACTTAAGTAGTGAAAATGAGGTTATCCTCCCTAATATAGCTGCCGCTATGTAGAATGGAAAATCAACATTATTTCAGTTTTTGTGGAAGTAATTGCATTAAAGAGTAACAGAGTAAGGCTTAAGGGGCTACCGAGTAAGAACATAACTCAAGGATTAAGCATCTACATGTACTCAACTTGGACAACCTGATAAAATCAAAATGGTATATCGTTATGTGAGGTTGGTTTCTTACATAAACACAAAACATGGATCAAGGATAAATTTATATGGACACAATTCAGTATTGCAAAATAGTAACAGTTCAGATAAGGGATTACATTTACATACTGTGCTCACAAGTTCATCTATATGGTTGTTAGGGCTTGTATTTAGAGCATTTCCAGGATGAGACTAGCGATACCAAAATTTAGCTATTATGCTGAAAAAATGGTTGAGACTAGCTATACTAAATTTTAGCTATTATGCTGAAAAATGGTCTCCAAAAGACTAGCCATTTAACTTGCTTAGCTATCCTACTAGCCAAATTGGTACCCTCAATAGCTAGATCTGGCTAGTTATTCCTCCACCAAGCTAACTAGCTATTCATGGGACCCACATAGCTAGGGCCACACATCAGAGGCCATCCCATGCCTTACAAAAAAAATCCCCTCTCACGCTGGTGCCGTCGACCTCTCCCGCGAGATGCCACGCCGAAGACCTCTCCCGCCAGTTTGCCGGCACTGAGGATGAGCGCATCCGCGAGATGCCAGCGCATTCGACCTCCCCACGAGCTCACCGGCGTCGTCGACGGCCTCCCCCCGCGAGCCGCCGCCACCGCCGCCGTCGACGGCCTCCCCCCGTGAGCACCGCAGCCGTCGGCGGACTCCCCCTGTGAGCCGCCGCCGCCATCGACAGCCTCACCCAGCGAGCCCCCGCGTTGCCCCTCTCCTCCTTCGCCCCGTCGGTCCCTGCTCCTGCGCAAGCTGTCGGTGCTGCCGTCAACCTCTCCCGCGAGGTCGCCAGCGCCGTCAACCTCTCCCGCGAGATGCCGGCGCTGTCGACTTCCCCGCGAGCTTGCCGATGGCCTCTCCCATGAGCTCACTGGCGTCGTCGACGGCCTCCCCTACGATCCTGTCGCCGCGTCAGCCCCTAATGATCCCGCCGCCGGCGTCACCCCTCGTGCTCCATTCATTGACTTTTGTAGGGAAGAGAAAGGTGCTGAGACTGACATGTGGGACCCACATGTCAGCATGCCAATTTGGAGAGTCTAAGATAGCTAGGTTGTTGGAGTTGAAAACAATTATTTGGTTATTTTTTATGGCTAGCTAGTCCTATTAGGATTTGGCTAGGCAAAAAATAGTTTTTTTTCTTGGAGATGCTCTTAGTACTCGTCCATCTAAATGTAGATGCAGCTAATTTTTCTAATGCACATTACAGAACACTGTCAGTGTCAGTATGGGCTACCAAGAATAAGCAAATCCATTCTGGATCGCTGCACGGCTTCCTCCTCAAGGTCCCCATTGTTGGTGGGATCGCCACACGGGCCTCCTCGTCGAGGTCCCCATTGTCCGCGGCGTCGAGGGTGGGTTGCTCGTCGAAGGGCCAGAAAGGCTTGCGACCTCCATTTCCTCCATCTGTAACATATCGTCGCCTCCTTCCCGCATTGTAGCCATGCCATCATCCAATCCCTCCTAAGATGAGCCCGCTGCACCAGGTCCCGTGCATCTGCCCTTGTTGCTACGTTGCCCAGATCTTCTGCAGCAGGTCGCTTGAGGAAGCGGTATGGATGGGGAGGAGGAGGAAGTGCGCTGGCGGTGGAAAGGGGAGGGGGAAGTTGAGGAACCTGCTGTGGGAGGGAACTTGGGGAGGATGAAGCGATCGATGGGGGTGGAAATGTAGAATCGTGTGGTCGTGTAGACGCGGAGTAGAAGCGGCGTCTCCGTTTTTCGGGAGTGGAGACGGCGCAGCGATGGATGAAGGCACCGTATCCTATGGAAACTAATTTCCTATACAAACTATGCAAACTTAACACTTGGATCCTTATCCGATAGCCAGACTGAGAGGTGGGAAAATTTAGCAATTAAACCCTCACACCATTACCTTTCCTAATCACAATTTTGCTAAAACAACCCTCCAAACGAAGCGTCGTTCCTAATCCAGGCAGACGAGACGTCGCTCGCTCGATCCATGCGGACGCGCGCGTAGGGTATCGACACCGCCGCACGCGCGCTCGCCGCGTCGCCGCCGCACACGCCCTCGCAACGCACCGTCGAATTGGATCGTCACGCCGCTGCCGCCTGGGGTATCGCCGCTGCCTTCGCGGATCACCGCGCCGCTGCCGCATCGGATCCTTATGCTACTACAGAGGTAAATATTCCATTTTACCTAAATCATACGAAATCAATCTCCTGTGTTCCAACCATTTTTTTCTTATAAGGTTCACAATACAGTCAAATCAAACACAAATGTGATTTCCTTTATATTGTTTTCTCCCAGAACAAAATACTTGAGAACAGTATTGAGGTGAATATCTCAATTGTTGCTTATAATTATTTTCCTGAATGAGTGTTGGAGAAAGGTATTGTAGAAGTACATGCCATCGGTAGTTCTTTTTAAGACCTAAAAACATTCTTATGTTGTATCAGCTTTTGGTGCCACTTGTAAGTGCTTACAGCCATGGAGATCGACGCCGCCGTCACCATGGATATTAGCGTTGATGCTGTCTCCATTGAGGACATCGACTCAGGAGTTGGAGCCTACCTTGAACATCGAGGCACAATACGGACAAAATCTTCTCTGAGTGTAGCAGTAAGTTACAATGAACAATTGAACACACTAGTTCTGCTTGGTTTGTTGATCATATAATTGCAACAAGTGACACAGGCAACACAAATTGTAAAGAACAATTGAAGCCAGTTGTTGGAATGATCTTTGATACTCTCACAGATGTGGAGGAATTCTACAAATCGTATGCACATGAAGCTGGTTTCTCTGTTCGTGTTGGTCAGCACAAGAAGGAAAACAAGGAAATATTATTCAAGAGGTATTATTGTTCTAGGGAAGGGAATTATTCAAGAGGTATTATTGTTCTAGGGAAGGGTACAGTCAGGACAATGTAACAAATGCTAGTGATGAATCTGGAAAAAAAAGAAAGCCACCGAAACTGATGCAAACCAGATGTGGTTGTCAAGCTTGACAGTGACAAGAAGTGTAGAATATCTTCAATGGTTGAGGAGCACAGTCATGGTTTTGTGTCGCCGGATAAGATCCAATCGTAAAGTCAATGAGAGGGCTAAGAGTACTTTGTTTACTTGTCATAAGGCTAGTATTGGTACCTCACAGGCATATCGACTTCTCCATGTCATTGATGGTGGGTTTGACAATGTTGGGTGCACAAAGAGGGATTTGCAAAATTATTACCGTGACCTCAGAACCAAAATCAAGGATGCAGATGCACAAATGTTTGTGGCACAACTAGAGCGAAAGAAGGAAGTAAATCCCGCCTTCTTTTATGACTTTATGGTGGATGAACAAGGACGACTTGTTCGTGTTCTAGGCAGATGCAGGAAAAACTATAGTGTTTTTGGTGATGTGATTTCGGTAGATGCAACATATACCACCAACAAGTATAACATGAAGTTTGTGCCATTTACAGGAGTCAATCATGACTTGCAAAGTATTTTCCTTGGGGCAGTGTTCTTAGCAAATGAAAAGATCGAGTCATATGTCTGGTTGTTTAAGACCTTTCTTAAGGCTATGGGTGGAGTAGCACCTCATCTAATCATGATAGATGAAGATGCGAGCATGAAGGCTGCTATTGCTTAGATTCTACCAGATACAGCTCATAGATTTTGCATGTGGCATATTATGGAAAAGGTACCTGAGAAGGTCGTGCCCTCTATAAGAGAAGATGAAGATTTTTGGAAAAGACTAAACAACTGTGTTTGGGGGTCCGAGAATTCAGATGATTTTGTGGCACAATGGAATTTTATCATAACAGATTATGGACTCGGGGAAAATGATTGGTTTTCCACTAGGTTTGCCATTCACGAATCATGGATTCCAGTATACTTTTAGCAGGAATGCTTAGGACTACATCACGATCAG
>CM002482.1:4367721-4398894 GCA_000325765.3 Leersia perrieri | reverse complement strand
AGGGGCGGGGGCATTCTCATCCAACCCGGCCCCGACCCGCCCCGTTGTCAAGCCTAGTACAGAGATTATGAAGTACTGCTTTACTGATCATGCTTAATAGTGTGCTACATCACGGCGCCCGCCAATATTTTTCCCAAGCTCCGCCACTGTTTGGAGTTATTATGAGTGAGAAATACCAATTACAAATTTTTATTGCAGATTAAAAAGAGAAAGTTGAACTATTCGTGTGTTCTTCATCTCAATCCACGTGGAAAATGTAGTATGTCAACTATAATATAGGTGGCGGTTATTACGTATAACCGCCACCTATGGTTAGCACTATAGGTGACAGTTTTTGTTAATAACCGCCACCTATACTATACGTGATAGTTCTTTTAAATAACCGTCACCTATTATCAGCATTATAGGTGGCGGTTTTTGTTAAGGACCGCCACCTATACTATATGTGGCGGTTTTTTTAAATAACCACTACTATTGTCAGCACTATAGGTGACGGTTTTTGTTAAGAACCGCCACTTATACTATAGGTGACGATTCTTTTAAATAACCGCCATCTATATTGAACTATAGGTGACGGTTATTAACTTTTCAATCTTTCATAGGCGGGAACCAATCTATAGGAGAGGAACCGCCATCTATGGAGGGCGACACCTATTAGGTGTTCTGTAGTAGTGGATGCAATACGAATTTGAAGAATGCCTGCCGCCTCTTGGAGACGGTCGTCATGGAAGTGTTTGCCAAGTTTGGATGGAAGTTCTCGAATAGGATCGCAGCTTAGTTGTCTTTTATTCGATGAACCTTCTTTTCTCTTGTTTCGTATTTCACTCTACGGAGTAATTTGTGAGCCTCTTTTTTATATTGAACCGCTGCGTACACTATCCCTGATGGTTTAGAGACAAGGACCTTTCGGTTCCATTATCTAGAAAAACAGTGGTGCTAGCACACTGCTCCTCAAGAATGGCACGATTGAGACTGCCGTCGTTGTCAAAGTAATTTGCCAAACACTTGGTGGGCATCGAGGTTGCAGCGCCAACGCCATGGTTATGGATTGCGCTAGCCGTCGCACGCGCATCGCCGTTCTTGGGGCATGCCATTGAACACTTGGCCGGGACAGATTTGATCCACCTCTGCCATCCTAACAAATGCATTGTTTTATCCCTGGTGATCTTCTCCTCATTCATGATGGGTAAAATGCCTGCCTCGTAGCCGCCCATCATTCAGCGAATCAAAACACCTGTTCGATGCAATGCCTTTTGATCCGCTGAATGATTGAAATGTTCCTAGCCCTATGTTAACAATTCTACAAATCAAATAGCTCCTAGTCTGTTAGTAACCCAATTCACTACTCTCGAAAAGAACAAGGTCTAGTAAAACAAAAGAGAGGATACTTGGCAAGGAGCCAAGCCCGACCTCCATGCATGTTGCCGCCGTTGTTCAACTAGCTAGATGCTGTCTTAGTTTGAGTTCTAGTCGATTAAGCCCAAATATATTGTCTAAAAGGATCACACCTCCTCATAGATTACTATATTTTAGGACCAAGGTAGAATGTGGAATTGCTTGATTAGGCCAGTCTTGAAGTGAGTATCTAAACCGGCCCAATTGCAGCCCACCCAAAAGCTTCTGCTTCGCATGAGATCACCTGCTCAGCATTCGGCTGGCCCCACGTGCAAATGGCACGGTACGTGCTGGATGCTGAGAACGATACGAATACTAGTTTACAGTTGCTGGCCCTGGGCGGGGTACTGAACTTGTGATGAGAGCTGAGCGGCTCAGCTCAGCGATCCTCCACGCAGGGCCACACAAACCACGGATGGCCGTCACCGCCTGACGCTTTATCTTCTCCAACGCCACATGTCTTCACCACGTTGCACGACTTATCTGGTCCATTCCTCCTCACTCCTCTCCTCCCAATTCCGCGCGCGAGCCCACCCAGCAGCTTTGCCTGGCAACGTAAAAAACGTACCACGAAAACTTTGCACAATCTCCCAATCAAGCCGCAACCTTGCTCAGCTCAGCAGCAGCAGCAGCCTGCCGCCAACGCACTGCGGTCGAGTTAGTTTATTAGGCCGGCGATGGAGACGGTGGCCGCGGCCGGCTACGCCCGCGGGGCGGCGACGCGCTCCCCGGCCTGCTGCGCCGCCATGTCCTTCTCGCAGTCCTACAGGCCCAAGGTAAAAAGAAACGGAGTCCGCATGCATGTCGCAGCGCAACGCGGCGAAATCGGTTAATCGTGTGTGTTTTTGCAATGCCACGCGCAGGCAGCCAGGCCGCCGAGCACGTTCTACGGCGAGTCGCTGCGGGTGAACACGGGCAGGTCGCTTCCGTCCGGGAGGCAGTCCAAGGCGGCGAGCCGCGCCGCGCTCAGCGCCCGGTGCGAGATCGGCGACAGCCTGGTGCGTCAATAATTACACGAACGTGTTCAGGTGTGACATGCCATGCTGAATGAGAACTGTGTGGTGTGGTGTGGCGGCAGGAGGAGTTTTTGACGAAGGCGACGCCGGACAAGAACCTGATCAGGCTGCTCATCTGCATGGGGGAGGCGATGAGGACCATCTCCTTCAAGGTCAGGACGGCGTCGTGTGGTGGCACCGCCTGCGTCAACTCCTTCGGCGACGAGCAGCTCGCCGTCGACATGCTCGCCGACAAGCTCCTCTTCGAGGTGATGAAAATGAAATCAGATGGTCACTCACTTACCCACGCGCGCGTGCGTTCAAGCCGCATCCTAGTATGATTTGGCACTTCACTTATTTATTTTGTACGTTGCCATATGTAGGCTCTGGAATACTCTCATGTCTGCAAGTATGCGTGCTCCGAGGAAGTCCCTGAGCTGCAAGACATGGGTGGCCCTGTCGATGGTAATCCGTTTCTTCAATTATCCCTCACATGCGCATGAATGAGACTGCAAAGTACACCTCTCAAATTATCGATCTTCTATAATCAAGTAGTACAAAAACTAAGTTTATGACTTTATGGTCACGCTAGCTGTTAAAGCCATTTCACCCTAATTCCATTTGATTGATCTCAATAAGGATATTTACTTTTCTCCCCCATTACTTATCGTTACCATAAAGTTGTTAGATATGCACAATTTATCAGTGCAGAATTCAGCATTGAAATGCATATTCAGCATGTACTACAGTTAATGCAGGTCAAAGGGAAAACTTACCAAACCACCACCTGAACTCTGATTTTATATTGCACTTCAATTATGCAAAATGTGTTTAAATGGTGTTACTAGAACGCATAAACGGTAACGAAATTTTTACTCCCCCAATTCATGTCCTCTGATTTTTTTTTTCTGTCATCGCGCAGGTGGTTTCAGTGTAGCATTCGACCCTCTTGATGGCTCCAGCATTGTCGATACAAACTTCACAGTTGGAACCATATTTGGGGTCTGGCCGGGTGACAAGCTGACTGGCGTCACTGGTGGAGATCAAGTTGCTGCTGCCATGGGCATCTATGGCCCTCGTACCACTTACATTATCGCCCTGAAGGATTGTCCTGGAACTCACGAATTCCTTCTTCTTGATGAAGGTTTGCTCCTAACATTGAAAACTGCCAGGTTATTCGAAGTACTACTTGTATTCAGAATTCCAACCAATGTTGCAGGTAAATGGCAGCATGTCAAGGACACCACAACCATTGGAGAGGGGAAAATGTTCTCTCCTGGTAACTTGAGGGCTACATTTGATAACCCTGAATATGAGAAGGTACTCTCTTGGTTGCTGTTCTCACTATATTTGTCAAGCAGTTGGTACCTTTCATCAGTCTAATGACTGCAAACTGAACCTTCACAGCTCATCAACTACTATGTCAAAGAGAAGTACACATTGCGTTACACTGGAGGAATGGTTCCTGATGTCAACCAGGTACTCATGAGAGAATCTGCAACGTTGTTAAACCAAAATGTCCCTTTTTACCATAATAAGTCTCTGTGCAAAAGATCTGAATCAATCAAGGTCATCTTGACATCTCGTGGCACTGCTTTACAGTGCAAATGAAGTTACAGAAATGAACTGAGAGAATGCAGAATTGTTATGAGATGCATAAGTTCATGAATCTTTTATTATGCAGATCATAGTCAAGGAGAAGGGCATATTCACCAATGTGACGTCTCCCACAGCCAAGGCCAAGCTGAGGCTTCTATTCGAGGTGGCGCCGTTGGGTTTCTTGGTGGAGAAAGCCGGCGGGTACAGCAGCGACGGCAAGCAGTCAGTGCTGGACAAGGTGATCAACAATCTCGACGAGCGGACCCAGGTGGCATACGGCTCCAAGAACGAGATCATCCGGTTCGAGGAGACTATGTACGGTTCGTCGAGGCTCACGGCCGGCGCCACCGTCGGCGCTGCCGCCTAAATCTTGTGCTCTGCAAACGTGAGCAGTGTCGTCGCAGGCCTGAAAAACGCTGAAACTGCAGTAGTTTTCAAACTCCCCCATCTTGTGATGTATAGATGGGGTATGTAGTTGAAGTGGAAGGGCTTGTAGAAAAGTTCGTTTTGGAAAAGTAATTCGGGTATACAGTTACTCCTTTTTGAAAGGTTGCCCATTTTCAGTTTTTGATGTAAACAGTTGCATACAAAGGTAAATGGGGACTTTCTATTTTGCCAGAATTTATTGAGATTTAAAGAAAAGAAAACGAACAAGGTGGACGACCGTCAAGGGGCCAATGCAACGTGGAGCAGTAGTTCTCACCCAATTAAAAAAGAAATGTGTCCATTTTACTACTACAAATATTTCCATAACCCACTTTACACAATAAATAATTTGTAAGCTACTTAACACCTAATCTATTAATACCAGCTTAGTTAGCACTTGACCCAGTTTAACAAAAGTAATAATGCCAGCTTGGAGCGGTAGTGACCAGGCTAGCTACATCACACACACTTCGGTGGACTCCTGTAGAGCAGATTGGATATCATTTGATCCATCTGATCCGACTCGTCCAAATTGAGGATACGGTTGAGCCGTAAGGTATGCAGACATCCGGTGGATACGGAGTCGGATTCAGATACCGAGGTGCGTATGTGGTATGGGCAATTTCTGGCGGATGCTTGATCAGGTTATTGTGTAGTAATTTTGGTGCATGATCCAAACTTTTTAGCCCATCAAATACTTGATCGAAAGACCATCTACAGCCCAAGCCTTTTTGTTATGTTTGATACAAAGGAGGTTATTCCTTCTGTCATTTCTCTTATTATATATTTTTCTTGTTATGTTGTTGTAAAAAACATTCTTGATTATTACTAACCTAGCTTTGCTTCAATTTTCAAGTTAAAGAAAAGGTCGGATTATTTCTTAAAGATCTGGAAACTGTGGAGAATTGGTTTCTAATTTGACGCTTGCAGATTCTGGGAATACGGTATGAGTATGACATACTTTTACATTCGGAGTTGGAAACATTCGACACATTTTGCTACATAGTACTTTATATTGATCATTTTTTTACAGGGAAATAATAGGGGATACCCCACAGTACCCTTATATTGTTCTTGACATCTTGTATATTGATTGCTGAAGTATATGTAGGAAAAAACAACCTGACAGCAGCGATGAAGAATGAGAAATGAAGTACTGAAGTCCAGATTTCCATACCCTTGCTTTTTGGCCTTTGCTATGTGTTACTATGTCATATTAGCAGCTTATTAGTACTATTGGGTCTGGACAATTAGACATTATTTGTGTGCTATTTGTCATGTCATACTATGATGTGTGACGACGTGGCTTTGTTGACCTTTTGATTAAGTGCTTAATTTGGACAATGGACATGTTAATACTACTCGACGAATTTTTGGTACAAAAATACAACAAACACGGGTAAAGACAAGTATAGGCTAAGACTGAATTAGTAGTGAAAACTTGACCCCGAGCTACTTCTAGAGATTCCTTCTCGCTCTGTGGAAAGACGAGAATATCTGTCCACGAGGAGACAACACGGGTTAACGGGAAAAAAAGCAAGACAAAATCTACTTTTAAGCTCCTTCCATTCACCGTGTATTTTCCTACGATATGGATGCACCATTGCTTCGCCCCCTCTATTGTTGAGGAAAACAATTTCCACTTAAGAGTTTCCTGCGTCACGCCCCAAGAATGATAGCTTCCAAACCATGAAATGGCGGATTTTCTGTGACGTATTCAGAAAATGCCAATAACTATGAACAAATCCGTCATTATCTAAGCATGGATATCAGGCGCATAATATGGTGACGTTTCACTAAATTCGTCGTAATTTAGCCCTAGTGACGTTCTATAAAATTCGTCACAATCAACATGGACTAATCTTTTTATATCCAGTCAGTGTGGACCCACCTAAATCTGCCACTGGATATAGGTAAATCCATGCCCATGTTGAGGCTATGAGTAGAAAAAAATTATTCATTTTAGTTTTGGGTATAAGAGGATAATACCATGATTACCCACTTTATCCATACTCATTTCACTTTACTCATACTTATTTTATGTATGGTATAGTGTTAAACTCGGACCCTAAAATTTTTAAACTTGCGTTCACACTATAAATTTTATCAAATTCAATTAAATTTTATAGTGTTGATTTATCTTATAGAGAAACAATTTTATACAGTTTTTGAGCAAATTTTAAATGTGTGACCCACCGCTTTACTCATACTTATTTTATATTTGATATAGTGTTAAACTCGGACCCTAAAATTTTTTAACTCGCGTTCACACTATAAATTTTTGTCAAATTAAATTAAATTTTATGGGGTTGATTTATCTCACAGAGAAGCGAATTTATACAACTTTTGAGCAAATTTTGAATGTGGGACCCACATATAAATTATTCATTTTTACCCTTACCCGTTGGATAATACCCGTTTTACGCATTAAAAGAAATTATAGAATACTCGTACCAATAAATTGCAACTTCTTTTCTATGAGCTCATCTTGAGAGACCTCAAAAGTTAAACATGCATGACCTATAGCAATTTCGGGATGGGTGACCAACTAGGAAGTATGGATATCCTAGAGAACTGCCATGTGTTAGTGGGCCCAGCCCGAGGGTTGGGTCTTGACACTAAGTGGCCCATTTTTTTACACTGATGGGCCACGATGATGACATCATTGTACACATAAGCAGCCACAACATCCATGTCAGCAACCATGTCATACTCATGATGACGTGGTTATTCAATCTATGACGAATACTAGCCTACGTTTGTGATGATTATTCCGTCATAAACATTGGGCTTGGGTTGGGCTACACGGGCCTAGGACTATTCTATGATGGTTGAGAAACATTATGGATCGCGTTTAATCTATGACAGTTTTGTAAATCCGTCATGCGAGTTAATCTGTGACGCTCAATACATCACGGAATCTAAAAACATCATAAACATTGGTTTATGATGGTTTTTTAGTGATCTATGACATAATTTGTCCGTCATGGATTACAAGAATTTTTGTACTACAAAGCCAGGACAGAGTTTATAGCTAGATGTGAAATGAGTTTTAAAGAAGGTGGTGGATCACAAAATATGCCGTTCAGAGCGGAAAATACTTGTTGGTATTTCTTATGACCATAGATGAATTTGGAAGCAGCACTTTACTTCAGAGTGACCAAGAATATCAAACACAAGGAACGTGTGTATTACCTAAGAACAAGATCATTCAAGGACAACAACTATGGTAGGCTTTAAGCTTGAGACTATTCCTATGGTTTACTAATATTGTCCTAAGTTAAGGCAAAACTCTGGTCGACCAACTCTATGATGTATGTGACCATGGAGGATTGCTAGGACGGAATCTAGGGTTGTCGCCACCTGTCGTGTGCCTGTACAACCAGTCATGTACATAACAAACAAAGATTGTCACTAACCTAAACACCATGTCTATGTTATTTGATCACTACTCTAGGACCTACACATGAACTTCCTTTTTTATCTTAAGTCCTAGTACTAGAGCACTTGTATGAATACTAAGCAATGAACCTGTAATGATGAGAACATATCTTACTTAAACAAGAATAGTAAATACCACAGAGGAATCTTGAATACTTACTTTATGGAAGAAATACCCTCCAAAAAAATCAAAGAGGGCACCCCTCCTGTACTCCTCTAGTACTCCTCCTAAAGTAGCATCCGCCGAGGTACATGCTAGGGGAGTGTGCCGCTATTCCAGCACTCCTCCCAACCTCTCCTCACTCTCTGCCTACTTTCTAACTCTAAAGAGAATCCCTTACTATGTTAATGAATATCCCCCTCTTCCTCTTATATAGTTCGCCCATCAATCTGCTTTCCTAAGAGACCACATCATCGCTTAATTTTAGCCGTCTGATCGAACCAATCAACGTGCAGTATGTCGACACGTCTGCTAGGAAGGTGGATTTCAGCCCGTTCTGCCCATAGCCCCACAACAACACTCACCGGACCACCTCCACATCACCACCTGAAGACCGCATCACTCCCAGCCGTGCCGAAGACCACATCAGTTCTTCTCGCTGCTAAACAACGCGCCACTGGCAGCTGGCCACACCGTCTGCGTGCGGTTCAAACACCGCCGACACGTCAGCCCCCTCCCCTGTGACGGCCTGCAGTACCTCCTCCCCCCTGGCGCCACCACCGCCACCGCTGGATGACACAACTACATGGATTTGGCATTGTGCGACACATATATGATGGAGCCGATGGAGTGACAGTACGCATGACACTTGTGTCTCCTAAGATTCAGTCTCCATCATCAATTTCCTTCCACCCCAATAGGATATGTTCAACTTCTGGGCTTCCACATGGAGTTGTTGTGTAATTATTACTAATTCAACATTCAATGAGATAAGAGGGAATGGGAGCAATCTTTAACTGATTACTAATTAATCGTAATGAATTGTATGCACCTCCTTGGCTCCATCTCTTCCGTTTCTTCCTCTTCAATCCTCTAGCTATAAATAATCCATTTCCTAGCATATGGTTTGGCTCATCCAAACCATACTTCTCCTACCTCTGTTTACAACTCAGCCACGTTCCCAGTATATTCAATTTTTTTACATAATGGAAATGGTTTACATCCCCGGCTTCTGGCTTTCGGCATACAGTCAACAACTTCAGACTCTAGAGTTAAATTAAAAAAATTAAGAGGTTGTGGGACAAACCCCTATCTCCATCTCTAAAAGATAGCTAGATGAACCAGTAGAAAGTAATCATAGACATCTATGATTAAAGCCTAAATGAACTAAGCCATCTAAAATGGGACAAAAGACCTCTGACTACCAATTCCAAGAGTGTAGCACCATTGTTCATAGTATCTCGCTCCTCCTGTAATAGCATTAAAGACCAAAAATGGAGCCAACTGGAACACGTGAAGATAACATGTAAAGGGTTAGACATGTTTTTATCGTTAAAGACAACATCATTATGACAACGCCAAATTGACCAACATAAAGCACTATAAAGCACTAGCTCCAAACAAAATTATCTTTTTCGTGGATCTAGGCACTCCCCTAAGCCAATTACTAAAAATATTTTTAGCGTTTTAGGAGGGTGATATTGAAAGCAAAGAAGACACAACGACATATACATTATGCCATATGGCAATCAAAGAAAAAGAAAAGGTGTTGTGGTCTCTGTGTTTGTTAAAAAACAACATTCCTTTCCACCGCCCTTTTTTTTTTGCAAGATTGGCCTTTGTTACATAAAGACTTTAACTTTTAAAGGAATCATCAAATCCCATAAAATTCTCTTATGAATTCTCACATTAGTGTCCCAGTATATTCACTAAAGATTTTTTCAGTAATCATTTTTTATCTGTTCAATCTGCTTTTCAATTTATACTTTTGGGTTTATCCTCCGTCAGATTGTTACTCTTGCAGAAAAATTAACTCATTTCTCATTAGGCTCGCAAGTCGCATGTCAAACTATGGATATGCATGTCCTATTGTTTCCATTGGTGCTGGCCGGCTGAAAATGTGTGCCATTTTCTAACATGAGGTAACTCTTTGATGATTACAATAGTTCACTCAATAATCGTTATTTTGATTCAATCTTAATCTAAATAGTATCGGTACAGATTGTAGATTATTTTGCTTTGGACTACCTCCCAGGTGATTACTTTCTGTCGATTTGATTGGTTTGTCTTTACACTTTAAATTTCAAAGGTTTATGTTGGAATGGTTTTTTGGAAGGTATATAGAAATCTGATATGGGTGTGTTTAAGAGAGAAAGAATCAATGTAGTCTCTTTAAATAATTCAAGGTAAAAGGCAGATCATATAGAGCATGGATGAATGATGGGATGCTAACTAAAAAGACTGGAATGATGGATTTGATGTTACCATAAATAACACAATATGTTTTCTTAGTGGTTTTTACCTGGCAAATATATTTTCTAAATATCTTCATTTTTGTTTTCAATTTGTTGTCTACCGTCTCCTCTTTTATCTCTACATGGTTGTGCAGGCTCTTCTTTGCCAGCCTAGTTGTTTATCACTTTCCTGAGAAACCTCCAGATGATCCATAAAGTAAGTTTAGTGTTTTGTGTTACAATCCATGATTGGTTTAATATGAGGGTCCCCTAATCCCTTCTTCCTATAGTTCACTCACAAAACTGAAATTCTACGAGGCCACGTCATCGTTTAATCATAGCCGTCCGATCAAAACCGATCAGCCGTCCATCTGTTGCCACGTGTGTTTGGAAAAAAGGATTTAGCCTGTACCGCCCAGGATGCAGATTCAGCCCAGAAGCCCACCACTGAGCCACAACACCACACACGAAACGCAGCGCTCTTCTCCCTGCCGCCCCGTTGGTCCTACTGCTGCCCGGGCTCCTGCGCCGGCCGCCGGCCATGCCGTTCGTGACCGGCTGAGGCGCGCCACCGGCGCGACGGCCCCCTCCCCTCCCCCGCGCCAAAGCAGAGCTCCTCTCCCTGCCGCCCCGTCAGTCCTTCCATCGCTCAAGGACGTACAGTACCTGCTCCTTTCGTTTGAGTTTTACTACCTGTTTTGCTTTTCAGGAATCCCGCAGATAACAAGCACAAAGTGCGAACGCAGCCGATCAGTTTGCTCTCCATGCACTTTAACTCTGGATCTGGTCAGTTTGCTCTCCATGCACTTTATCTCTGGATCCTCAATTGCATTTTGCACTCTTCTGACGATGATGCTCGATCTCTCCTTTATATGGTTTCTGCAGATTCATTGATGTATATAATGGATCTCAACTTGGTAGTGAATCAGTGAATATATCTGCTGCTTGCTGCACCGCACCATTGCCTAAACTTTGTTGATTAGCGGAGTTATCCACTATGCTAGGTCATCTACACATATAGACACATGGTTGATGGTTCCAATCGTGCAGGTAACTCCTTTCCTCTTCTAATTTCTTTCCATTTACCTGTTCTTTTTTGAAATGAAGAATGATAGGAGCTTGGCCTATTCAATTAAGAAGAGCAGAAAGAGGCATATAGAGAGGGGTTTGCAGTTACATTTTGAAAAATACTTTTAGTATACAAGAATACAGAAACTTAATTTGGATAGTACTTGATTCATCAGTTTTCATTCCATGCATCTCTTATGTGGTCTAATGTTTACCACCCATTTATTTTTGTTCCAGATCACAAACGGAAATAACTTTTAATCTCTTTCAATTGGTATTTTCTGTTCTATAACAAACTATGTATTAGAAATGCCAGATAAGATCACTCCCTTCGGTCGTATAATATTTTTTTCTAGAGAGGTTTACAGTCATGTCTGAAATAGTTCGGTGTTTAATACTATTCAAGTTACTGAATTATCAAAAAGGAAAAAAAAAAAAGTTCCGAATGTATGATCAGTGATGGTTAATTCAATTTATTATCGTCTCTCCATTCACCTCCCCTTTTTAATTGCCTCATAATTTTACATCATGGACTGCCACCATCACTGGCACAATGAATTGGTTCACCATGCGTCATGGTTAATTCAATTTATTATATTATGTGGCTCTTGCAATCCCTTCTGCAACCATACCGCTCCATAAATACCTCCACATTCCCAACTCATCTGCCAAATTCTCCATTGCATCGGGCCATATGATTACAGGTGAGGTATCAAATGTTAGTATACTAAATATAGTTAATTAATGTTTTCCTTTTTACTTACATTTGAGCATATATACTATGAATTCACTATTGCAGGAGCTGCATGTCATCTGCTGTGTTATCACTAATCCTGCATTTTGTGCTATCATCCGTAGGTTCCAATTATTGGTCAAGCTGTTGCCTTAATGTGTTATTCTTAAAATATCATTTTTCTTTTTTACATATCCCCTGCGTGCAATTTAACTAGATGAATCATCATCCTAATACACAGTGACAACTGTATTAATCTGTTTCTAACTATCTCACAGGTTTAAGTTCCTTAAGCAATTGACACTCCTAAAGTTCTCCAACTGATTCTCTTACAAAACTTCATCAAGATAGAAATTCAATGTATGATAAATGCACAAACTACATTTTCCCTCTTGCGACGGCTTCTGTTTTTGCTTTGTTAGAAATTCAGCGTACGATAAATGTACAAACTACAGATTTAGAAGCCATTTATAGTGTGACTTTCAGTGTCTTTGCAGGTATTTGGGTTAAGCAAACCAAGGAGTTTCAAGAGACAAGTACACCGTACTCTCATCTGCTCCTAAGAATGAACACTTTTGCATAACAGAATTCAGGTAAGGTAATTGTAATAGAGTAGAAAAACATCAGGATTTGTGATTCTTTCATATTGCTATCGTGGTAATTAAATTATGTTTTCCTGCCTTGCCAATCACATCTGCTTGGTGTAAATTTGACAGCTTGGTGTATCATTGGTTTAGAATCTGAGATGATCAGACAGTTTTACACTAAAATGTCCATTATGAGAACATATGATTTGCTATTCAGGTCAGGGACCACATCGTGATATGTATACGTGAGGTACTTCACTTTTTTCCATTATTGGAAAATACAGTGAACCTTATGGTTAGGTATTAGGTACTACACTGTAACATTTTAATCGTTCATGGAAAATGTGTACTTTGAGTCTAATTGTTTAACTTAGATCTATGATAAGTTCACTACTTTCAAGATTAAACTAATTTTGCATACTTTATTCAAAGTGAATATAATTTGTTGACTGATTATTCAGCCAGGAATACCTTCTTGGCAATCCTTTCTAAGTCTTATAGCGACATCCATGTATGTCATGTGAAATTTACATCACGCCATCAATACTTCAGATTTTGGAAAAAAAAAAAAACTTTGTTTTCTTCTTTTCACCTTGCTAAGTTTAATTTTCTGTTGTCATATTAATAATTGATCAGCAAATCCCGTGGCAACGCGCGGGGTGTCAACTAGTATACAATAAGGCATCAACCATTTGTCACTAACGCAATTATCACATCTCAATGTTCAATATGCGAAACCAGGTCTAATCCCTTATTGGGTCTCATCTCAACCTTACACCGTGCATAAAAGTTATATCCACTTGATTTCCCACAGCAACACGTGGGGTATCACCTAGTTATTAATAAAGACTTATTCCGTTTCTATAAATAGTTAATTTGTTGTTAATCAACGAATATGTGATTAGTTCATAAGGCTATGTTGCTATTTCTAAATGGTTCTTGATATACGTCGTATATGAAACGAATATGATTATAAGATTAACATAGGTATTAATTGATGATGAACTGTCATGGATCATTAAATGAAGATACCAAGCCAATAATATAGACACAAGTTGAAGAAATTTTTATTGAGCACACCCATATGAGACAGTGTAAGGATTATTTTGTGCCATCAGTTGGTCTCAAGCAGTGGTGATATTGATTTATTAGACATGAGACTATTATGATTATCAATAAACGTATTAGCTTAGTTAGGGACTATCAAGCGATGCATCATAACTAGGTAGTTACAAAGATAGTGTTTCATATTTGATATGAAACATATAGCATGAAATGAGCGATTGAGATGTGATTTTGCCCTCCTTATTTACGTGAGAGATATCTCATGGGCCCATCGATGCAATGGATTATAGAAGTGTATGGCCATGTTGAGTGGTTGAGGAGTCAATAACACAGTGAATAATCTTTCACATGATTGAGTGAATGTTTGAGATACTAAAAGAATGTCACATATATAGTTTTTCTTAATTGATACCATTAGGCAAAGGGACTCGAACGTAGAAACATTACAGGCCGTGTATGCTGGGTGCGCCAATATGTCTTGCTAGGGACCGTTATTGACATGTGGACTAAAAATATGTTTTCGGTTGCATCCAGTATACATGAATTAACCGAATCCCAGATTTAGTGGGTTGGAACAAAGAGTTGGATGGAGATCCAACATATGCTTATTCGGATAAGAACCAAGGTAGTGTTTTGGATGGGCTTGCGAGGCCCAGTCGGAAATATTATATATTCGCGGGCGAGGGGCTGAGGGAGACACAACATCCGAAACACCTAAAACCCTAGCCGCTTCTTCCCACGGGCAGAACCTTAGCCGCGCGCAGGCGCTATCACGACGTTCCTCCCCTGGACGTGTGGATACCGGTAGAGACGTTGTTGCGTTGCGACGTTGATTGGCGTGAGATTGTGAGGAGGAGTATGTACCAGGAGGAGACGTCATGCGCGGAGGGGAAGATTGGATCGACTACTTCCTCTATATCGATGCGTGTTTCGTCGGGTTTACTTACCCCGGTTCAAGCTATTTTTTTCTGCTTTGCATGTCGAATGATAATGATTTATTATCTATTTAATCGCAAGATATACTATTTAATGCAGTAGAAATTTTGATTATAGCTATCGTACCCAATCTGTATTCCTAGACATTGAGCCTCCTAAATTAAGAAAGGTAACCATATTATCTGATCAAAGAGCACTCAAAAATCTCATAGCACTTAATTACCAGCAGCAATTTGCCCTCTCCTTGCTGCCGACGGTGATCTAGTTATTAGGCTGCCGAGAAGAAACACCGGATAATACATTACTTATGATTGAACAAAATAACGTCTAAGCATTTGGGGCACAGCCTCAAAGTATTTTTTTTCTTAATTGTGTATGTTGAACTATTACTTAGAAAATTCTGGTCTTTATTGAGAAATGAGCATGACTCTGTTTTATTCTTTTGGTAGTTAGGAAAACCCTAGCTTTGTATAACAATGAAGTCAAATAAAAAAAATATGTATGGGTGTTCTAACAATCTTATAAATAGAAAAATTAATACAATTACACAACCTGTTTTTTAATAGGAGCAATCAAGTTCTCCATATTTAATTTCTCTATTTTACTAATTATTTTATCATAGATAGTTCAGCTATAGTTCTTACCGAGATGTCCCGCTGCAAAGCACGGGGTTTCATCCATTTAATCAAACTACTGGCACGGGGGTGGCATATGAGAAACTAAGTAACACCCACCATTGCTGAAACATTATGATACTAATCATTGAGAAGGTTCTCGGTTAGAAAATTAAACAAAATACATATGAACTTATGAAGTGTGTTCGAAGCTATAGACTATTTTGCCAATGTGACAAGCAAAGCTGGAAATGCTGACGACTGCTCCATTTTTGGGGTATTATCTTTTGTCCATTGATTTGAGGCGGGTGCGTCGATAACGACATCCATTGGTCCCAAGACTTACATTTCCTGCAGAAGAAAAGCAGAGCGAGAGGCCTAGAGACTTCTGGGCACCGCGCGTCGATGTTTACATTTCAAATGATGGAGATTTTATCCTAAATTATTCAGGTGTGACGTTTAGGTGAAGATAAATGTGTGTAACATTGTGGCCTGATTAATTGCACATTCGTGTCATCTAATCTTGTACATTTATATCTAGGATTCCTGAGTGTGATGTCTAAGAATGGGTTTATCTAGGTACCCAATACTAGTATATACTAGTCAATTATATCAGTAAATGAACGTTAAAATTAAATTATACTATAGTATATACCTGTAAACACAATAGTATATAGCATTTGTATAGAAAGGATGGTCCTAACCGTGTGACCTTATTATGCAAGAAACTAAATATTACGAATTTCAAATTTAAAATCCATGGTGTGGTGGATAATTTCTTAAGTTAATAGATCAATTACTATAATAACCACACAAATTAATAAATATATTCTATCTATACTACTCTTCACCTATACTTGTACTGGGTACCATAAGAGTATCCTTAAGAATAATATAATATTGCATACGTTTTGTAGCACAACACCATATTGCCATAAATATTTGGCAAATTTTGCTAAAAATATTGTGAGGTGACTTTATTGTGGACACTGCAAAAGTCAAATTTTAGGAAGTCACTCTCAAAACATAATTATTTGTCGTGGACATTGTGTCATTTTATTCATTTCCGGGTAAGAAGAAATAAATTGTGTGAAATTTCAACAGTGGCCCTGGTCCCACATGGCAGGGCAATGGCGCCATGGCGGTGGCACTCGAGGCTGTGGGAGGAGCTCGCCACGCTGCCTCATAGACGGGGGCAGTGATCAGAACTGTCCAGCCACTGACGTTGCCGCAGCGGCCTCTCTTCCACCGCCGCCGGCGGTGTAGTGTGAGAGGGGAATGTGAAAGAGAGGGGCAGAGAAGAGAGAGGATATGTTAGCGCAGGGCCATTTTTGACATTTCATATAATTTATCTTTTCTATTCAACCGAAAATGAATAAATCAATAGGTATAGTGTCCATTAGTAATTTTGAGAGGCTTCCCCAAAAACCTTTTTGCCATGTCCTAAAGCTAAAACCAAGAAGTCAGTGTCTTCTAGAAAAATTGCCAACATATTTAACATTTAAGCTTGTAGACTTTTTAAAGTTATTTGACCATCGATAATTTCTTAAATACTGATTAGTAACTAAAAGTTAGATATCCCTAGATTTGTCTTCAACATTAATACCACAATACTATGGACCAATTAGATCTTATGTACCTTTGCCATTTTACTGTTTATAATCGGAGAGAGTAAATATCTGATATTTATAGCCGAGAAAGTTTTCTGCTAGACTTTGACTGGGTATGTATTAGTATTAGTGTACTATAAGTGTTGGACTATCTAGGCTATCTATTAAATAGAGACACATTTGTTATAAGTACATAGTGATAGTGATAGTGACAGCAGTATAGATAGGTGAGTCAAAAACCATCAACAGTATAACCAACCGTACATGATCGTTTATTATTATGATATGCTGTAATTATGTTGGATCGGGGAGTAGCACCCCCATAATCATTGCTCGGGGAGTAGGCATCGGCCGAACCTTATTAATAAATAGTGCCTGTGTCCTCGACAAATTTGGATCTCCTATGTTGTTTTTGCTCTGCTTCCGCATTGAGCTACCGATGTTGATTTCTGGATTAGTTTTACAGCATTATTTTCTTAACAATAATGAGAAGAGCTCAACAACCAATGCAAAGCGGTGAACAGACATATAAAACTAACCATTAGTAATCAAATGTCACAAATCAGCTTCAATTTTTAACAAAAGGGATAAACGGAACTCTCCCTTTTATCCATGATGTCTATATGACTATATCACACATATATTACACGAGAACGATAGAATTAATTTTGGGTTAATTAGATTCATGCCATTACAAAATTTACCAAATTAGAAAAATACCACTACTATTCACGATATTCATAGTGTGCCACAAAAATTTTCTGAAATTGTAACCACTCCTATCGTGTTTTCCATTGAAATCCTCATTTCTCCCCTTTTCCTTCTTCTTCCTTCCCGTAAAAACCCAAGTATCTCCGCTAACAATATGGCCGGAAGTATGGCCCTGTATATCGTCGGAGGGGGCGCCATATGCAACCGTCGTCACACTCGCCGCCAGTCCCAATGCCCCTGCTTCCTCCACCCTTGTCCTATGCATCTGCAGTCACCCTCCCAACCTTGGCTTGCCACCGCTTTCTTTCCGTCTAGATCTGGGCCTTTTCGAGCTTGGAGGTGACAAGGTGCTCCCAGTGCTGCTGGCAACGAGGGCAACAAGAGGAGGGAGGACACCGACGTCGGCGGAAGAAGGCAGCATCGAAGAAAGCCATGGCGGCAAGACTGAGCTTGATGCTAGCCTTACCAGGGATCCTGTTATCGGCGACCACCATCACCACAGCTAAGTCTGCCTCCGGCTTTGCTGTCTATGGGAAGGCCGAGTTCTCCGACCACGGTCTCCACCTCCGCCTCCGCGTCGTGGCACCTCCGGCTTAATGACGTCCCTCCTCCACCGTCGCCATCTGGCAAGGCTAAATTCGATAAGACGCCGACCATGCCCTCTACCTGTGTCGTGCCATCGCCGCTACCTTGGGAGTTATTTGGGATGGGGATTTTTTTTTATTTGGAGAAGACCGGAAGTGATGGAAGGGTGATGGTGGTGACGGAAACCAGATAGGAGTGGCAAGTTTCTAATTTTATGGAAGATGAGTGGCATGTACCTCATACCGTGAATGGTATTGGTATTTTTAAAATTTAGGAAATTTGCAATAGCATGGATCAAAATTAATCATTGTTTTCTATATTTAGATATGTGAGAACACCATTATAATATTTTGCAAATGAGCATCATATTACTCCCTCCATTAAAAAATACTTGTTAACAGACAATGCTAATATTTTAAACTTTGTTTTCTTATCTTTTTTACAAAATAAATACTTAAAAATATGATGCATGTATCAATTTGAATTCTAACCAAAAGCAATAAAAAAATTTCATCATGGTTTAACCATTTAAAATTAATATTGACCAAAATTGAAATAGCATCAATATATCTACAAATACGAGTAAGTATGTCTGTCATTGGCCATGGTTAAAAGCAAAAATTACGATGAGGATGTGGTAGGTTCAATGCTGTCAGAACTACTTTCTTAAAAGAAAATTCCTTACATGCCTATATATATTTTCTTCCTCTCTTCAATACTCCTCATCCCATATATGCCCAATTTTCGCTTTGATTATCTCTTCGGTAAGTTCGACCATTAGTTGCTTGCTATATTCTTTCAAAAACCACTATATTGTTATTCTTTCATACTTTTGTATCATCTACTTAAAACAATCTCAATGTGAAATTTCTTTTTTTAAAATAAAAAGTTTGATAAAATTCCTACAAAAGTTTAATGTAGAATTTAATTAAGAATCAAAATTACTTTTATTTGAGTTTATATTTTGCTGAAGATATTTTACATGGAATTAAAAATAGATTTGAACTTATTTTTATTTAAAAAATCAATTTTCATGTTTGTGGAAAATAAATCTATCCACTCTATGTTTTTATAAATTATTTTAATTGAGAATTGTGTTTGTTATTAGCTAGAATCTGAGCATTAGAGAGAATTGGCTAATATAGTCATTTCGATAAAATGTAATGGCCAATTAACAACTACTAATAAATTATGAGAAAATAAATATAGATTGAACCATAGTGAAATCTCAGGAACATATAGAACAATGAGACGAAAATTCACATAGCAAAATTGTCCCTTCTTTAAAAGGAGTATATATATTTATAGTCGCGCGTTGTATATATTGTTAATAACACAGGTACGCCAATACGTGTTGCCATGAGGTTCACGAGTCACGACGGTATGCATGTCGGTACGTACACAATCGCCATTGTCCAACTTGAGCTAGCTAATCGCTGGCTAGCCATACAACTTACGCTCGATCGTTATGATTACAGTAGCAGCCTGTCGATCAAGCAATAGTCACCATTGCCCAACGGCTATATAACAACGTTATGGGAAGCGGACGAGCAAACGCCAATACGCGATAAGCTTTTTTGGTGGTTCCCGCTCCGAAGGGCGATCGCGGAGCGGATTCTGCTTTGCGCGGCGAGCCGTGACGCCGTCCTCTTGGAGTATATACCTCTCTCCAAAAACTTCCAAAACGGCTTCGAATCGATGAGACGCGCGGCCGTTTCCGTCCTTCCCTTCGTGCTAGCCGGGCAGTGACATTTTTGGTTGTTGTGAACGAAGAGAGTGTCACGTGTGGCAAGTGTGCCAGCACATCGATCGTTCGTAGGGAGTACTCCTAGTTAGCCTTCTGGCATGCATGTGTCTGCAGGTCGCTGAATTTATGAACAAACACGCAAAAGATGTGTACGAAGGTTGGCATGTCTGATGGTTTTCGATAGATCTACCGAACGGACAGATTTTACTCACTACTCTACCGGAGCTCGTCGGGGCCGCACAGAACAAAGGGCTTGACAATAAACTACTACTATAGTTTTGATATATATTAGTTTGGCATGGATTAAAAACACAAGAATATTTGACATAAACATGCTTCAATTCTGCTAGGCCAAAAATGATTTTTTTTAAGGCGAAGGCTTTTTATTTTTTAGACCAGGCAAAAAAAAATCTCGTTTGCAAAAATAAATGTAAACCCTCTCAACTCACAAAAATTATTTTTGCAGACACCCATAAAGAGATCCACTTACAAAAAAAAAAGCACAACTTTGCTGGCAGACCTAGCTCCTTATGGGCAAACATCACAATTTGATTGTTTGCAGGCGGCCAAAAAAAATACATCACCTCAAAAAAAAAACGGACGACCCACCATGATTCTCATTCTTATCTCGAGTCACAGCCGCATGCACGATCTTATCCTCCTCTCTCTTGGTCTCCCGCACCCCCTCTCTCTCTCGCAAACGATCCCTCTCTCACTGCCCTCGCATGTGCGGCGAGTGTTAAGCGAGCCGCAACACTGAGCGAGCAGTGTGCCAACTACGGCAAGCGGACGTCACGCGTAGCGGTCCTGGTGACTTGGCCTCTGACGACAGCTAGGTTTGCCCGTGGTGACCCTGGGGAGGCCGGATCCGGTAACGGCGAGCAACGGCAATAACGACCACGATGAGCTGCTTGGCCGCATAGCAATGGCAGCGAGTTGGCATGGTTGCGGGGACGACGGCGGGTGGCGACTCGGCAATGAAGAGTTGTGCGTCAGCGCCACTCCGAGGAGGCTGAATCCAACGGCAGCGACCCCCTAGACGGGGGAATTATGTGGTGGCAATAGCCTAGTCAGCGAGGCAGCGGCGTACGATGTCTTAGATCTAGTGATTTGGGTTTTTTTGGGATTTTTCGTGAATTTTTCGGGCCAAAAATAGCTTTTGCCGCCTGCAAAGATTTGGTTTGCAGGCTGTGGGCGTACCGCATGCAAAAATCATCGTACGTAGGCGATTGAACGCAGGCAGTACCTTTCACCGCCTTCAAACACCGCGTGGGACCACCTAGAAAACTGAAGAGTATCAGGTTTGGATAATGAAGGACTTGAAAGGAAAAATGAAGAGTGACGACGCCTTCAAGATTCTGGATGAAAATTATACGATGTATCAGGTTGGGCACCTTTGGAGAGGCCTCTTGAATTTTCTGAGAAATTTTTATGGAAACAAAATCTAAATGCATATATGTGAGTGTTTCAATATGAATGTGGTGTATCAGTTTGTGGGTTAATTATGCGCGTCCATTATATATATATATATATATATATAAAGTTTGCTTCAATTATACGAAAATTCTATGAGATACTCTTGTTTAAAGAAACACGGAGGAAGATGAACCGGGAGACGAATGGCTTCACCTACTAGCTAGTCGGATTTTTATCTTAACGCTCGTCCATCCAAAAATACAACGATTTTAGGGTGGAGAAGATAACCATAGTGCTATACTTATGTAAACAAAAATATTCATGGACAGTGTTCTCGATACAGACTTTACTGTTTTTTCATGGATTTGTCTACTGTCTTTATCTATTGGAATCGCTAAGGTTTGATCCTGACGAACACAAAATTTCTCCTTAGCTATGTTGATCTTTAGTCTCGAATTGATAGCCCCGTTGGTTGCAAATCTGTCATGGCCGGCGCACCTGCCTCCATACACAAATACCCTACTTTAGGTTGCCCCACTTTCAAAGATTTATTTGCGAATAGTCTGAATCAATTTCAGGTTCAAATTGATTGGACGGGAATATATCATTTGATTTGGATAGTTGATCTCCAAGTGGCATTAACTGTATTGTCTAAAATATAACACTTGACTCTACCTTAGACCATGTCATTTAAGCTCATAAGTTCCAATCCATTTGAATTTTTGAGCCTAATTTTAGAATTGATTTAGATTTCTGTCCCTTTTAATTAGTCTTCTTGTCCCTTGAACCACAAAGGCGCCAAGTATAAATTTTTGTGCTAAATTGTGTTTTGTTACTTTGATCGTATCACCTAGTATGAACTTACAATTAATCTCTAAGCCTAAAATTCTATCCATTTTTAATCACATGTATTTAACTTAAAATAGACGTCGAAGCTAGAAAAAAATTCCTCCACTCCAGAAATCCATAAAGGTTATACTCACCGTATACCATACTCTAAACACTTGGGGCCAGCCTAACAGTTGCAATATGGACACTAGCCCGGACGAAGGGCAGCTTGGGTTATTGCAGCCTCATTCCTAAATCTGAATTAAAAAAAATCTAGAAAAACAGGACAAAAGACGTAATACACACTAGCTCAACCTCAAGCGAGAAAATTCTAGTTCCGGCCCTGAACACCAGCACTCCAAAACTGTGGACGAAGGCCGCAAGATTTGTAAACGAGCCGTGGTGCGTGTGTCGCGCGCATGTACTCGGTCGCCCCCACACCTCCACTTGTTCACTCACGCAGGCGCTCCTGGGGCCAACACCCAGCGAGGAGCATGATTTGATCATATCTAGTATCCACGGCCGGCCGGTGCCCCGCTCCAATTCCCGTCGACGGTCACGCATCACATGGCCTGGCTGTACCACGGGTCCACACCTGCCTCTCTCTCCTATGATGTTGTCGCTACCTACCAAGCTTGCCCCAGCAAACAAAAGAGCCCCCCGAATAGTGAAATCAAAGGAAAGGGATGGCCCGTTGATGAGAAAGAAGCCGGTAAATTTACTACTACAAGGCTGACAGGCCGTAGAAATAGGCCGCACTTTCATCACCAGAGCATCAGCTAATACAGAGAACGAACCCCTATCCATGTTTTGAGTGTGTTTAGTCCAAAAAAAATTTTAGTTTTGGGTGTTACATCAACGTTATCAACGTTTGACCGAATGTCAGGAGGGGTTTTTGGACATGAATAAAAAACTAATTTTATGGCTGGTCTGGAAACCACTAAACGAATTTTTTGAGCCTAATTAAGCCGTCATTAGCACATGTGGGTTACTATAGCACTTATGTCTAATCATGGCCTAATTAGACTCAAAAGATTTATCATATGATTTCCATCCAATCTGTATAATTATTTTATTTTTTTATTTATATATTTTTTGTGGGTTTTTTATTTATATTTAATGTTTTATTTATGTGTCTAAAGATTCGATGTAATGTTTTTTGGAAAAAATTTTAAGAACTAAACAAGGCCTTTGTTCCTGCGCAAAACATATAATACTATTCAGTTTTGACTCTGTATTTTAATACTCGTTTCAAAATAAATATTATTAGAGCACAGAGTCTAAAACATGGAGAATATAAGTAGGGCTGAGCTAAAATAGACCTAATTATTTTTGCAATAGAGGAGTATAAGCCTCTATGGTAATTTTGTATGATTTTAAGCAGATTTTAGACCTAGGCGGCATAGGGCTCCAAACCCTAGCTTCTCTAGGCCTGGTACTGCCCCTGTAGGAAAATCCATATGGTTGTGGTTAAAATTTAAAATAGGACAACTGAGTTAACTAAAAGATAATATTTTTTCCTAATCTGCAACATCACCATTTCTAAGATTAAAAAATATTTGTAAATATAATCTGTGGCCACCAATTTCAATGGAAAAGTCCACAACTTTTTTTCAATATGGTGACAGCTTGGACAGGAATCTTATCAATTCATAATTCATTTCAACTCAGGTGAGTCTTTCTCCTCGTTACTAATGTCCAAAAATGTTTGTTTGTGAAACGAATGGATTATTTGCTAAAATAAGCGAATTACATTACCATCTCTCGTCCATGCAGAGCATGTATCCTTGAGCTACGACTAATAAGCCCTCATAAAATAAAAGGATATAATAATTTTTAAATATAACTTTTATATTTGTGTCATTAGCTGTTTGAAAACTCAAGCTAGAGAATACACGGGAAAACTAAAATAAAAAATTTAAATATAATTTTTACTATGCGTAGAGCCGTTGGACCACTACGCGCGCATAGCTAGCAAGAGCGAAGCGCACTCCATAGATGACAACCTTGTATTGAGAGCAACGGCAAGCTAACAGGTAGGCACCCTTAATAATGACAAAGAGATCCCGACATCAATTTCGATTGTAAGGCTGGAAACATATAAGACTTGTCCTGGACTAATAAACCCAATTTGCTCTTGGTTCACTCACCCTCAGGCGGCACAGAGCATGCATGAATATGTATGTTAGAATATATTTTATCAAGTACTCCCTCCGTTTTATAATGTAAGATGTTTGACATTTTTTTACAACGTTTGATTATTCGTCTTATTTAAAAAATTATAAAAGTATCATTTATTTTGCTTGTGACTTACTTTATTATCGAAAGAACTTTAAGCGTAACTTTTTATTTTTTATATTTGCACAAAATTTTTGAATAAGATAAATGGTAAAAAATTGTAAAAAAAAGTCAAACATTTTACATTATGAAACGGACAGAGGCAGTAGTATTTAATGTGTTGTGTTATATATACCATGAAATAAAATAAAACCAACCAACTTATCCATGACTTCATCACTGGCATTAACATTATCTGGTGCTTAGTATGGCTTGTAATCATGGAGATGCCACAACAACGACAGCAACAGCAAAGAAGGTAAGGTAAGGTAAGCTAGGTTGTAAAGATAAGACGTGCTTCGATGGCAGAAGCCCACAACTTTCCCTCTCTTCTCATGTACCGGGGCCGTTCTCTTCCCATTAATGACAGCACCGCGCCCTCAATAAAACCGGCCAGCCCCGCGCTCCACTCTCCCCATCCATCAGAGAAGAGAGAGACGAGACGAGAGAAGAGCTCACTCAGTAGTGTGTTGAGATCGAGCTTGGTGAAAGGGAGCGGCCGGCAATAATGTCGAAGGAGGTGAGCGAGGAGCCGGAGCACGCTCGTCCCAAGGACTACACGGACCCACCACCGGCGCCGTTGTTCGACGTCGGCGAGCTCCGGCTCTGGTCCTTCTACCGTGCGCTCATCGCCGAGTTCATCGCCACTCTCCTCTTCCTCTACATCACCGTGGCCACCGTCATCGGGTACAAGGTCCAGTCCTCCGCCGACCAGTGCGGCGGCGTCGGCATCCTCGGCATCGCATGGGCCTTCGGTGGCATGATCTTCATCCTCGTCTACTGCACCGCCGGCATCTCCGGTTAGTAAACTAGTAATTACTATTTCTTCGAGGCTTGTTTCGGTGATGTCTGCTATCAGTATTATACTAATATACTAATAGCAGAAATAATCTTAGCCATTTATATTAGAATATTTCTCTATATTTCACTATTATTAATCAGGATGACGGTAGAAATCACTATTTCTTTATATACCTTGTAGTAGTAAATTAAGTTGTGCAACGGTGGTTAATTAGAATGTTGTAATATGTTGTGCAGGAGGGCACATAAACCCCGCGGTGACGTTCGGGCTGCTGCTGGCGAGGAAGGTGTCGGTGATAAGGGCGGTGATGTACATCGTGGCGCAGTGCCTGGGTGGAATTGTGGGGGTGGGAATCGTGAAGGGGATCATGAAGCACCAGTACAACGCCAACGGCGGAGGGGCAAACATGGTTGCCTCCGGCTACTCCAAGGGCACCGCCCTCGGCGCTGAGATCATCGGCACTTTCGTCCTCGTCTACACCGTCTTCTCCGCCACCGACCCCAAGCGCAACGCCCGTGACTCCCACGTCCCAGTACGTACATATTTTTTGTTTTTGTGCATATGGTAGTGCCGTGCCAAGTGTGCATATGATTCTCATGTGTGTGTACATATTTTTTGTGTTTTGTGTAGGTGCTCGCGCCGCTGCCAATCGGGTTCGCGGTGTTCATGGTGCACCTGGCGACAATCCCCATCACCGGCACGGGAATCAACCCTGCGCGGAGCATCGGCGCGGCCGTCATCTACAACCAGAAGAAGGCATGGGACGACCACGTAAGTTCATCTACACTCGTCTGTTCTTGCATGTTGTGGTCGTTTCAGCAAAGAATTTTTCAATTACTGAATCATATCGATGGGTGTTTTTCTCGTGCAGTGGATCTTCTGGGCTGGGCCGTTCATCGGAGCTTTGGCGGCGGCGGCGTACCACCAGTACATCCTCCGGGCGGCGGCCATCAAGGCGCTTGGCTCCTTCAGGAGCAATCCCAGCAACTGAGCTTTTACTAGTTATTTTAGCTAAGGCTGCTGCTGCTGCTGCTCCACCACCCTGGCATGGTTGGACCTGGTCAATATCATCATCTTCTTCTTCGTTTGCATGCGAGTGAGAGAGAGTCGGGGTGCCAGGCTGCCAGCTAGCAAGCCAGGTGCATGGTTTGTTGTTTCCAGGTTAAATTATTATTATCATCATCACCGTTACTGTTGTTGATCAAACCGGTGGGATTTGTTGTATGTACCTTGATTAATTTAGTTTTTTATTTGCTTGCTGTAATCAGTGTCGTTGATTAGTTCAGTTCAGTCGACCACCCTTTGTAAAACCGCGGTAAGAACTTCCACCATTTGCCTTATGCTTTCGTTGTTGTTGTTGATCAGTTTGTATGTACTAGTCCCAATGCCAACATCAGCTTGATTCTGGTATTATCCGGTTAGTTGGTAGCCCTAATCATATCCGTGCGCTGGTGTGGTGGCCTGCCTCGGTGTGCCAATCTATCATTGTCTCCAGAGTTGATTAAGAGAGTGTTGTCAGATTAATTGCGTCCTAATCACCTACGCAAGCATAGCTCCGTTGCTGTTTTGCAACAGTAGCTGTTGTAGTGCTCCTGCAATAATTGGGATGTGACAGCTCTCCAGAGCCTTCCACCAGCCTTTGTCTGCACCTACCCCATCGCACGCTTATCCGCGCCCTGTTTCGTCTCTTTAACGGGTCGGATTGCATACGTTCTCGGGTCAGGGCTCCGACTTTGTGCCAGGCTGCCACTGTATAAATTGCCTAACAACATTAGTACTAGTAAAATATGTATAGCATAGTATTCGTACGCGGCTACTTAGTAGTAGGAGCTTATAGATTGGTCCTGGGTACGGATACCGACCACTATTTGTACTGTACACACTGTCGTACACTGTGTATTTTAATACTGTAGCGAGTAGAAACGGATTAACGGAGTATTGTACGTAGGACTGTAGGAGAGAGGAAGATCTGTATAGATCTCAATGAGAGGACGTGCATTTTATAATGCTTGCGTTGTGGAGAACTGGACAAGTGCACAGATGTACGGTTGTATACTCTGGTGCGCCTTTCGTTTTCAAAATGGAACGCGTCAATGTACACACGCGCGCAATGATTTTTTATGTATCCCATGTTAATCCTGGGTACCTGAAACCGGGGTGTATCAAACTCACATGTTATTGATCCCTCGGTCACTAGCCGTTCGAATAATGACGTGTTGAATTGCAGGAATTGTAAAATACAAACAAAAACACATTTTTTTTGTAAAATGCATATGGAAAAAAGAGAAATGACCATTTGAATGGATAACATGAAAAATAAAGGAATCGGTGAATAGAAATAGACTTCAATGAAATTTTGTAAGAGTTTGGAGCTCTCGCTAACTTTCCTAGAAAATTTATCATTCAATATATATTTCATAATATTTAAGAATCTACAATAGATTGTTTTCAAGGACCACACAAGTAAGGTGGGCATTCAATCAGACCAAAATTTCGGTTTGGGTCTTCGGTGTCACTAGACAAAAAATGCTTTTTACGGGCACTAGCATATTTTTTTTTAGGCGGCCCACAATCGGAGCCGCCTGGAAAAAGATCTTTGCAAGCTGCAAAGATCACTTGAGCTTTGCGGACAGCTGACTAGACAAGCCTCCCGTGAATATACGATTTTTACCGATGGTGGATAAAAGCCACCGCCTATAAAAATAAAAAAAGGGACCGGACACATCTCTTCTATCACTGAACACACAGCCTTATCCTCTTCTTTATCTCATCTATCTTCTCTCACCGGCCACACACATCTCTCCCTCTCGCTGATCTCTTCTCTCTCAATTTCCTCTCACCGACGGCGGCAGGCAGCGGGTGGCGACAACCAGGCGGCTGCGAGCGGTGACATTGAGGCTGGATCCGATGACTTGGAAGCCCTGGGCGGCAGCACGTGACGATGACAACGACTCGGTGCTAGCAGCAGCTCGGTGGCGCAGGGCCTGGAGGCGCTGGGCGGTAACGCTCGACGGTGATAGCGGCTCGGCGACAGCCTCTGGGCTCTTGCGCCCACCGACGAGGGGAGTGACTGCGGCAGTGGCGACACCAAGGCGCTTCAGCGACCCCCGATGGCGCAATGGCAACGACACGGGGAGGGCGGCGATGGTGACATCCTTCCTCTGGCAAGGCGTGGCTCCGGGGGAGGATAGCATCTGGCGATGACAGGTGAGTTGCCATGGTGATTTCGAAAACTTCCAAATTTTGGGCGCCAAAATTTGGCAATTTTTGTTTTTTCTTGCGCCTATGGGTATTTTTGCAGGCGGATGGGTTGGACCGCCTGCAAAAATATGACCCCTGACTGCAAAAATAGATCTTTGCAGTAGGTTAGACCACCACCTGAAAAAAAACAATTATTTTTTGTAGGCAATTTATAGCGGACGGCTATGACCCCTGACTGCAAAAATAGATCTTTGCAGGAGGTTGGACCACCACCTGCAAAAAAAAACAATTATTTTTGTAGGCAATTTATAGCGGGCAGCTATGACCCCGCCTCGAAAAACTATTTCTAATTGTGTGCAAAACGAGTTTTTGCCTAGTGTGGTTAGAGTAATTTTGGCCAGCAAACACATTGGCCGATGTTCTTGAACAAACTAAAGAACGTGAAATTCGGTCTCGATCTTTTTCGTATGTCATGGCAAAACAACTACCAACAACTTTACAGATACACAAACAAAACTTCAACAATTTTACAGATTGACAGAATAAAAAAAACACAAAAATTGCTTGTGATTCCGTGCGGGCTTGCGACCATGCCTACGTGTGGGTTGGAGTGGGAAGGGGAAGTAGTGTTTTCTCTAGTTGGGCTGGGTGGGTTGGGGATCATTTGACCTGACCTGTTGATGCGACCATGATACATGATTAATACAGATACAACTTTTGATGATACCAAATACTTACATGAGAACTCGTTTCATAATAAGATTTAAAAGAACTCGTTTCATAATAAGATATAATTTAAGTGTATTAAGAATATGACGCTATCTAATAATACTTAGATAACTCGTTTCATAATAAGATATAATTTAAGTGTATTAAGAATATGACGCTATCTAATGATAAAAATATATATATTTGTTTATTTAGAACTATAAAACATATTTGGACCATTATATGAAAGATGAACACGGCACCCAAGGTGGATAGAAAGATGGAGATGAGGTCTGCCGCGTTCTGGAATCCAACTTGGCCACTCGATTGTAGCGATGGAATCCAACTTGGCCACTCGATTGTAGCGACTCACATATTCCACAACAAGAGTAGAATATAAGTCTACGGCAATCTCTAGATAAACGTCATTTACCAAGAACAAGAAATTACACATCAGAGTAGTTCAACAGAAGCATTGTAGTGGTTTCGGTTATTACAATACCATAATATACAACTCAAGGTTATTACAATACCATAATATACAACTCAAGACAAGCCTCAAGTAGAAGAGCCAAATATACACAGGTACCCAAAAACTACACAACTGATCAGTAACAACTAGATAGCAAGAATAGTTCTTATTCTATTACTGCAAGCCAAATATACACAAGTACCCAAAAACTACACAACTGATCAGTAACAACTAGATAGCAAGAATAGTTCTTATTCTATTACTGCAACATATAGGGTACAAAATTTCCTACTCTACAACAACATCTAGTTGATCTCAGCATCATCATATAGCCCTTCTAAGTCAGTGCCCTCCCCTAGAGTTCCACCAGCCTCTTCCTCATATCCTTCTTCGACATATTCTATGGTATGAACATCTATACAAAGGAATTAACATAGGGGATGAGTACAAATGGTACTCAACAAGTTCATTAATAGCAACAATGTGTTTATATGCTCACCGCCTATGGATCCATGATCCATCAAAGTAAATGATTTTTCCAAATCTTTCTTATAAAAGTTCAGATTTTAATTAGAAAACTACTGCATATGAGGTACCACGGGTATTAGAACCTCCGATAGGTTTCTTTCCTGCCGCGTTCGCAGTTTCTACCCGAAACAGGGAGTGACATATTACAATTCATACACTCTGCAGAGGTGTCGCTGGACCCACAGACGCCTTAAACCTCTTTAACGCCCACGCTTCTCCGCCACCACGCCAGCGCCTTAGCACACTTCACGGTGTATGCCGGCAAGGCTAAGGACACAGACTTTTCATCAATCCCATCTGGCAATATCTCTGCCAATCAGTTTTAGAACTGATTGTCCACCACGCAATATAGCGCCATAACCATTTGGACCCCGCAACAACAGCGATCCAATATCATTTATTCGGATCCCGCAACAACAGCAATCCTCATCGCTAGCCCACGCTCACGGGGTTCGCGAAAGTCCTTATGGATGAATACGCGTGCACCCTTACGCTAATATTTTTTTTACGCTCCTGCAGAGATATTGGCATTAAGAAGGCATTACTAGGCCAGCCCGTCCCATTCTAGGTCATGTGGTCGACACGATCGCTACGGCGCTTGCATACCTTATAGCAATGGTTATTAATCCTTAAGATGTTAAACCATATGCAAACTGAACCTTGCCAACAACATTCATGGTTCAGATTGCCCACCATTAATTAAACACAAGGGAATTGATCCACAGATCCACAATTGCAAGATTATACTTGAAAAGTAAATTTCTGGTTTCTATGCAGTGATAATAACTAGCTAGGTTGCAATGGTTTATATGAAATAGCTCATCAATATGATAAGAAATGAACTTGTCTGTAGGTAAATCACAAAGAGTCCCTCCGGATTCAGTCGAGACGATCGCCTCCTCGGGAACCCGAACTTCTAAAATAATACGGAAGTCCGAAATAAGGACATATTCCGAACGTACAATAAACGCATGC